>WBNM01019155.1:0-46330 GCA_013399055.1 Ramphastos sulfuratus | reverse complement strand
CCAGTGGGGAATGACTCTCTCAGTGAAGAACTTTCTCCTCACCTCCAGCCTAAACTTCCCCTGGCACAGCTTGAGACTGTGTCCTCTTGTTCTGGTGCTGGTTGCCTGAGAGAAGAAAGCAACCTCCTGCTGGCCACAACCACCCTTCAGGTAGTTGTATCCTCTCTGCCACCCTCTCTGCTATCCTCTCTGCCACCCTCTCTGCCATCCTCCCTGCAAGCCCCACATGCTCAGTACAAGCCTTGCTGCCATCTGCTGCCAAGCTCCACGGCTGCTCTGTGGCTCGTGGACTGCAAGAGCCCTCCCCACAGGGGTGAGGCTGGCAGCAATCAGCTGTGTTCTGCAAGGGGATGCTGGAGCCAGAGCCATTACAGAGCAGCAGAGCCAGGGCAATGCATCACGGAGGGGGCTTTAACTCTTTTTATTTTGTCAATTGCAATTTGGATTTAATTATTTATGGTAATGCCTGAGAGCATGCTAGTGAGGGTTCTCCAACGTGATTTAGGAAGGGAATGTGAGCAATAAGCACTGCTCACTGCTGCATCTGTTATTAAATCTTTGCTGGGGTGGAGAGAGCCTCACGCCGGCCTCCTGTGTATGCAAAGCAGCAATTAGCAAACACTGTTGTAAAATGCAAAGGTTTAATCAATGGTGGGGAGGGGGAAAGAAGAAATCCACTTGCAAACAGCCAGCACACTGCTGTCAGTGATCAAAGGGAGCACATTCCTGCACGGCTGCTCTACAGCAGCTGAGGAGCACTGAGAGTGGGCAGGGCTGCTCCTCCGGGCAGCACAGGAGGGCAGGAGCAGTTGACCACTGCCCTGAGCCCCAGAGGCAGCACAGGCAGGACACATCTTGCCCAGCTACAGCCAGAGATGGGACTTGTTGTTGTGCATGCACAGAATGAGGTGTTCTAACCTGCTTGCTGCAGAGGGTTTATGGCTCAAGCTGGATCTGTGACTGGGGAACAGCAAAGCTTGGTCCTGTGCCCAGGTACATCAGCGATCAGGGAAGCTGTTTGCCTGCCCAGGCCCATACCCAGGCCTCTTCTCTCTGAGCTGTCTGATTTCCTCTCAGCTTGAAAGGGCACAAGACCTGCCCTCTTGTGCTGTCCAGCACGTTGGGGCACAGATCTTGGGGGAGGCCTCCCCTNAGCCTGAGCTGGTGTGAGGTGTCCCTGGGCATGGCAGGGGGTTGGAGCTGGATGCTCCTTGTGGTCCCTTCCAACCCTGACTGGTTCTGTGATTCTAAGCCACTGCAGTAACAGTGATGAACATTACTGCTACTGAGTAATTAACAGAGTCCTTAACAGCCAAGTCCTTAACAAAATAGTAGCAAGTTCCATGCAACCAGAGGTGAAAACAATCCTGCAGTTAGCAATTCCCAGCTCTGTGCCTGCCCTTGACCATACAGAAGAAACAAAGGAAGTGTCCATGTGCAAGGGAAGCAGAAGAGGACTGAGGTCTGCCTTGTACCTTTCCATTATCATCCCCTTCAGCTCCACACAGCAGACCAGCAGGCAGCAGGCAGTGTGGTGCTTTGGGTTTTTAATTTAAATAGCAGTTTCCTTTAAATAGAATGTTCCTGCCACAGAAAGATTCAAATCACTGCCTGAGATCAATTAGCCTAGGAAACAAGGCAAGTATTTTAATGGTCCTTTGATTGCTGAGGCCACAGCTCCTCCAGAGCTGCTCTGGAAGGAGAAGCAAGCCCAAGCTCCCAGGCCCACGCTCTGCTGCAAGGGAAGCTGCTCCCCTGCCAAGCTGGCAACATGGTGACCTCCAAGAGCTGACCTCCTGGAGGTTTCCTACCTGTGATGTGGGCTTCCCACCCTGGCACAGCCTGGCACCGGGGGCTGCAGGGCCTTGGCAGCCCCTCTGGTGAATTGGGGCAGCAAATGGGGTCAGTGGCATGGCAGGAGCCAGCCAAATGGAAGCTGGCCAAGGGATTACGAGAGGCAGAGTGACAGAGCCTGAGGCCATCTGATGGGAGAGGACTTTGTCAGAGCAGAGTGGCAGCTCCTCACACAGCCCTGCACTTGTGACACACAAAGCTGTTTGCTGCTCCCATGCCTCACTGAGAGCACTGCAGAGCAGCAAGGATCCTGCTGACTGGGCAGCCCCTCCGAGGACAGGAGTCAGCAGCCAGGCAGACAGCAACAGCCACGGGGGAATCCCAGCTGGGACCTAAAGGGCAGACAGGTCTGAGGGATGCTGACTTGCCCTGCAGGTTAGGAGAAGAGAGGCAGTGCCTGGCCCAGCACCATCGACACCAGAAGCAGGCAGGAGCAGCCCTGCCCTGGACCTGTGAGCAGCAAGGAGAAGAGAAGCACAAAACCTCCCAGCTCAGGATCCAAGGACACTGCAGAACTACAGGAGAAAGAAACTTGGCTGCTAGCAGCAAGGTGTGTGCAAAGCAGTGACAAATTTCAGCAGGGAATGGGCCACACATGTGCCTGACCAGCATCAGCCCTTCCTGAGGGCACACTTCCACCACTTCTACTTTGTGGCAGCCAGGGTGGGATCACTCAGCTCTGCTGGCGTCTCAGAGCAAACCTTGCCCCACAGAAGGCAGGGACAGAAGAGATGCTGCCTCCTTCCCAGGNGCCTTGAGTGACCTGTATTAGTGGGAGGTGTCCCTGCCTATGGCAGGGGGTTGGAACTGGCTGAGCTTTGAGGTCCCTTCCAACCTTTCCATTCTATGATTGTCTGATCCAACCATGCACCCTCATAAAAAACCTACAGGAGCTGCAGCACCCAAGCAGGACCCTGGAGAATCATGCAGGCAGAAATCTCACACCAGGTTCCCTGCTGCCCAACACCACACTGCTCCTGCTGCTCAAAGCAAAGCTTGAGCACACATTCATGAACACCAGCAGCACCATCTGAGGTGAGGCACAGTGACCTGCAGCTACACACCAAAAAAGTGGCCCTGTAGTGAACCTCCTGCAGCCCAGCTCACTCCTCAGGCTCATTAAATGAAAAGGGACAAAAGGAGATGTTCTCCTCCTGCACATGAACCTTCCTTCCTGCAGAGGGGCTGAGCATGAACAGAACAAAACCCAGGAGTGAAGCAAGGGCAAATCTATCCTCCCTCATCCAGTTCAGAGAGGAGGGAAAGCAGCATTCAAAGCAAATCCCCCAGCACCCAGAGGTTGAGGATCTGTTCAATCCCTGCTGACCACAGCATCT
Source organism: Ramphastos sulfuratus (assembly GCA_013399055.1). Lineage (NCBI taxonomy): Eukaryota > Metazoa > Chordata > Aves > Piciformes > Ramphastidae > Ramphastos > Ramphastos sulfuratus. The sequence goes on along the minus strand of WBNM01019155.1, from coordinate 43,139 downwards.
CCATAAACCCTGATAACGAAGAGATTACCTTAAAAGCTGTCAAGGGCTACGCTGACCAGAGCAGCCCTCAGCAGCTTCAAGCAGCTTTGCTGAGGTGGAAAAAAAAAATAAATAAATTTTAAAAAGCAGTCATAATTCAATCAGCTTGGAAAAAGTCTATTCCCCACTGATCCCAAGTGATCAGCCTTCATGTTGAAGGAACATTACATTCAAGTCGCTGAAGATTTTCACTTCTGCTCTGCTCTGGTTTGAGTTTTTTGTTGGTTTTTTTTTTTTCCCTTTTCATATTTTAAAGCAAGAATTGAAAGGCAGCAAAGATAAAAACTGTGTTAAACTGGAACTGGTTCACTTGGGGGATAAAGAAACATAATACCCTTTCTTCAGATGCTGGTTTGAATCCAGCCCCAGCAAGGAACATGACAACGGTCACCAGTGTCTGACAGATGCCTGAAAGGCAAGAGCAGGAGAGGACAATATGGGCGAGCTGGGTGGAGATGGGGCCAGGAGAAGGGGGAGGATGGCTCCAGAGAGAGCTGTCAGGCAGTTCCCTCCCCTTCTCTCCAGCTCTCTGGTAGCCTTTAGAGGCAACCTGGGATTCAAAGCCAGCTGTGAGGACCTGGCAGCCTCCTCCGTCCCTCCAAGGTGAGACTGGGAGCAACCCAAAGGCACTGGTGGAAAGCTAAAGATGTTGGACAATGAAAACAGGCAATGAGGTACTGAGCACTTGAGTGCTAAAAAGGAGAGGAGGATACTTGGCTGGCTTTAAGCACTAAAGTCTTCTCCTGCTGTTCTCCAAGGGAGGCATGGCTAGAACAAGGGGCAAAGGCACAAACTACAACCCAGGAGGTTTCACTTGAAGTTAAGGAGGAACTTGTTTGGTGTGAGGCTGCTGGAAGCCTGCAGCAGGCTGCCCAGAGAGGTTGTGGAGTCTCCTTCTCTGCAGAGCTTCCAACCCCACCTGGATGCTTTCCTGTGTGACCTGATCTGGGTGACCCAGCATTAGCAGGGGGCTGGACTGGATGATCTCCAGAGGTCCCTTCCAACCCCTACCATTCTACTGGAGAGCAAAAGGAGCAGGGAACAGCAGGGGGTCAGCAGGGACTTACTTTCAGCCACGCAGCCTATGAGCAGCACGGAGAGGAGGTTGACGAGGGAGAGCAGCGAAGACATCCCAGGGCTGGGAAGGATCCTCATCCTCTGCAGTGCCTTCAGCCCCAGCCAGAAGGCTCTGGGTCAGCAGGGCTCACAGCGTCTCCCCAGCAGTGTCAGCACCTGCAGAGGCACAGAGGGAAGAGCATTCAGGGAGGGCAGCACATGGCAGGGGGGCAGGAGGCAGAGCCTGGAGCTGCGGCAGGGTCCCAACAAAGCCATTGCTGTGCACTGTCCCTATGAGGGGGACAGGTAGCCCTTGGCCTTGATGCCACCAAGGACCTGGGCAGCTCCATCAGCAAGCAATGGTGGGGGGGACCAGACCAGGCTGCTCCCTGCCTGATGGTGAAGTTCCCTGCACACACTCCCAGCAAGGCAGGGGACGGAGCAAGGAAGGGAAGAGTGAGCAGAAGGCAGCAAACGTGCAGAGCCTGGTCTGAAGTTGGACACCCCCTGGGTCGTGTCTCCTCCCCAGCACAGGAGGGAGGCAGTGCTGGCCGAGCAGCACACAGGCAGTGAGGTGTGAAGGGATCTGACCTGACAGGGCCCAGGGACCCTCTTAAAGGGCAATTTTTACACAAAAGCGTAGAGAGGGCAAAGAAAAAACTGAAACCTCACACAGGAAAAATGCAGGGATGAAGGAAAACCCAATCCTGCCCAGGAGGGAAGATGAAGCAGGAGATGTCTCCCCTGTGTCCCCTTTTGTTGGCTGATGCTGCTGGGGGAGGGATTTGGTTCCTGTCCAGGCAGGCTCTGCCTTGCACAGCACTCAGCCCAACACAGCCAGCCTGACCCCCAGCCCTGGGAGCAGCAGGGGTGCCCCAGAGCTCCTCTTGCAAGGCAAATGCACGCTGCTGGGTCCTGTAGTTGGGATTACAGCAGCTACTCTGCACATCTGAGACGTCCTACCCAGCTTGGTGCCTCACTTTCCCCACCTGCAACACTGAGAGGAACCACCACTGCTGAGCTAACACAACACTGAGAGACACCAAACCTTGAGCAGGGGTGACCAGAGCTGATCCCGATGGATCTAAAGGCACAGTAAGGAAACACAACCTCCAAAGGGCACAGGAGAGATTGCTTCTGTCCTGAACATGGCAGAAGGTAGCTTCAGGACAGCACCAGCACATTAGCAGGGCTGTGAGAGAAGCCAGCAAGCTCAGCACCAGGCTGGCTGCACATTTCCATGGAGACAACTCCTGGCTCCAAAGGGAGCTGTGCCTGCTTATGGCTTTATCCTGATCCCTCTGCAAAGCTGGAATGGCATTAAGGGAGCTGTATTCTTAGCAACAACCCCACTCCTGTGTGTCAATACCAGTAAACGCTTCCTCCAGTGACAGAGGAGAGGAGCTTTGCCCCAGAAGGGCTGAAAATAGTCAGAACTGCAGCTCCAACCTCCTGGCAGGGCTGGCAGCTCCAAGCCTCCTCCGTCAGGCAGAGCCTGAGCACGGAATAATGGTCTGGAGTTGTGTGGAGGATGCTCTCAGATCTGTGCAGATTCCTTCCTGCTATCAGTTACCCCAATTAAAAATCAAACCCAGGGTTTATCACCTTTTGGGAAAAAGCCAGACAGGAGATATTGTAGAGTGATCAAAGGCTCTGAAAGGACTGAGGGGATGACAGTGAGGCTGCTTCAGCCTTCTGACAGCCACCAGGGTCTGAGACCATCGGGGCAGGCAGTGTGAAGGGGCATCTTAATCTTTTTCTGTCCCATTAACTCTCCAAGGCTGAAGTGTACAGAATTAAGAGAAAAATCCAGGATAAACAAGAAGTCCCCACATGTACTCAGCCCTAAAGAGCAACTTTTCAGAGAGGAGCTTAGGACTTGCACTTTGAGGATTACAAAGCCTCTGCTGTGCGCTCTGTGCTAGTCTAGATCCGTTGCGCTTCAGCACTGCCTTCTGAACACTGAGCACAAATGCTGATACTCATCCAAAAAGAAAAAAAGAAAGAAAAAAAGAGGAAAAAAAAACCTGGATTAGACCACTGGGAATCTCTTCAAATGTTTGTTCTAGACACACTTAAGAGAAACACACAGAGGCTGCAGCCAGCCTCGGCGCAGGGTTCGCAGGGTTCCAGGGCGCAGCGCAACGCGTTGGGGTTTCTTTTGTTGCTGTCAGAGGCCAGCAGAGACTGGGAACATCATGAATAGCTGTGATGGGAGCTGTTAATTAAACTGGGGAAGTGGTAGCAATGCCAGCACAACAAATGGAACCGTGCTGCTCTGTGCTGGCTCCCCCTCCTCCCTGCTTCAGTCACGCAGCTCCCAGTCCCTACCAGCGAGGCTGGAGGGGGAGAGGGCAGGAGACAGCAACAGCAAGAGACCCTCCCAACCACCCCAGGTCTCCACACTGAAACAAAACCATCAGGGCCAGCTCGGGCAGCCTTTCAGAAACTCTTGGTTTGCTTGATCAGAGCCCCAGTAAATGCCACCAAACGTCTCCTTGAGCCTTGTCTGCTCTCCAAATGTGGCAGCAGCGACCTTCCGCAGCCCTCCCCACGCAGCACTGCCCCCGAAGCCCCCCGACGAGAGAGCTGAATGCAGGCATGTCAGGGCAATGTTCCACCTCCTCCCGGGAGAGCAGCCTGGCAGCTCTGCTCTCCCACATCTAGCACAGCTTTTCATGCCATGTAATGGGCTCGGATGGAGAAGGTCTGGTAAAGGGGATACAGCAACAGCTCCAAGATTAGAGAAGGAGATGCCAGAGGGTGACACTTCCGCTCCGCTGCTAATGTGCTTCCCGAGCCCTTGACGGAGACAGAAAGTGCTGGCAGAGATATTAGGACATGTCAGCTTCAATCCAGCAGCTCATCCTTCAGAGCAGGTACATAGCTGCCTGTCTCCCCCCCCCAGATCTGGGATTTTCAGGACAGCAAGATGTGCACCCACCTGGCTCCCCTGCAGGCGTCGGGGAGAGGCTGGGCAGGAGCTGGCTCTGCTTTCCTGGCAGCAGCCTGGCAATAGGGAGGCTGCAAACAGCTTCTCACCCACTGCATGGTGCTTGGACACCCANAGGGGCAGAATCCCCTCCCTTGCCCTGCTGCCCACACTGCTCCTGCTGCAGCCCAGGACATGGTTGGCATGCAAGGAGTCTCTCCTGCCCTTCTGGAGGTGCTGAATCCCAGTGGGAATTGCTCTGCTGAGCACTCAAATCACCACAGCTCCATGGCACATCCTCTCCACACCTCTCTGTGCACAGCTTACCTTGCCTGTGCTCTTGGAAGCAGGTTTGCATCCCTGCTGCCTCTCTGCTGAGCACCCAGCCAAGTTGCTGGCACCACACAAGTAAACATAATGGCAGCTTTCCTGTGCTGCTCCACAGACCTGCAAACCCTCATTGAATTCTCTGGCACAGGCTCTCCCCCTGCACAAGCAAACCACCTAATAGACCTCAATCCTTGCTAAGGAATGCAATTAAGTGAAGCCATGGCCCCCAGTGGGGTCAGATTTGTGCTAGATATGGTCACATTTCAGGAATAAGATTAATTCTTACAGTAAGAGAGCTGCTCTAAGGCATTCATTCTTGTGCACTGCTTGATCTCTAGCTCTAAGCATGTCCATGTCTGCCTCTTGTAAGCCCTGAGCACAGGATCAGGAAGAGCATTATTAAAAAATCATAACACTGAGAAGTGTTTTTTGGGGCTTTTTTTTTTCAGGCAGCAGCTTTGTCATTGTGGCTCCTCCAGCCAGCAGCAAGCCAGGGACCTTGAGGGACCCAAGGGTGCTAGGCACAAAGGGTGAGATGCTCAGCAGCACCTACATTTCTTAAGAGCTTAAGTTCCATTGAGAGTCAAAGGGACTTAGCCTAAGCTGCTAAGATGCTTTTGAAGATTTTCCTCCCAGCAGCTCCTGTTTCAGAGGGTGCTGGACACCAACTCCCTTAAGCTACTTTGGCTATCTGAGGGGGATGTAAGAGGACAGGGCTTTATCTCCACACCAGTTTGGCCAGCCTGGGCTCTGCTGCTTAGAGAAGCAGCCCTGTGGGAAGTGCTGCTAGAAACAAGCAGCTGCAGAGCCACAGGCACTGGGGTGGGTCAGAGCTTCACAGGTATTTTGCCATATGTTATTATTTTTCTTAGCCCTCACGACTGAAAGGTTTGCTCTGCACTTAAAACAATCCTGCCTGCATCCCACATTTATTAGAATGTAACAACCTGGGGGGAAAAAAAGCCAAATCCACCAAAAAAGAGAAAAAAAAAAAAAAGGCATTTGGGTTTCTCTGCATTCGGGGAAGGAGAGGAGCAGTTGAAAAGAAATGCTCTGTAAGAAGTGGGGGGGGAAAAGTTCCACACAGATCCAGCAGATGATTAAACATCTTCATTTTCAGCTGCTGCTGAGGGAGAATGGCTCCCATTAGACAAATCAATCGAAGCAAACACCTTGCAGGCAGAGGGCTGCACCGAGGGCTCTGCTCCTTCCAGCAGCACCAGCTTAGTTTGTGCTGTGTATTAGCAAAGGTCGCTGGGTCACTTCATTTCCTCCCAGCAACCTCTTTAAAGAGAGAAGGGAAAGCTTTTAGCACAACCACAAGCTCGTTTGTCACCTCCCCTGGGGAGGGGAGAGATGAAATTCCAATTTGCCACCCTACGTTTCTATCTTGCTCCTCTCTTAACACCCTGCCCCTGGGCAAACTCGACCCTACCAGGGCTGAGATGGCAATGGCAGTGCTGGTGGGCAGCTGCCTGCTGGGACCTGGCCCAAGAGCCCCCCATGGGACTGTGCCCGTGGGTGCTGGGCAGCAAGGAGATGGCACCAGGCAAGCCCTGGGAGCCCACGTGGGCCATTCCCCTCATGTCTCAGGTTGCTTTGCTGGCAAGCATTAGGCTCTTCTCCTGGGGAAACAGAGCATGAAGAGATGAGCTTCAAAGTCCATGTTCCTGACACTCATTCACTCATTTCCCCCTCCTCACCCACTGATGTGCTGACCACCTCAGCCCTGTTTAATGGGGGGGGGAACAACACCACAGCCATCATGGAGCCCTCTCAGGCACAGGAAAGCTGCTGTGGGGGCAGAGAGGGAGATGCTGCTGCTGCCTCTGCTCCCAGCAGCATTGGTGCTGCTCACAGGGTTGGCTTAGGGCAGAGAAGAACCAAATCTGTCAGCAACAAAACCAAAATGCTACACGTCCCAGGGAGACCCAGTGCCAGACCCAGTGCCAGTCCCAGTGCCAGACCCAGTGCCAGTCCCAGTGCCAGACCCAGTGCCAGACCCAGTGCCAGTCCCAGCCACATCCCTGCCCCACACAGATTCCCAATGCTCTGCAGTCCTCCCTGTGACCCAGTGCCAGGCCCAGGCACATCCCTGCCCCACACAGGGAGATTCCCAGCGCTCTGCAGACCTTCCTGTCCCTGCTGAACCACCCAAAATGGCTTTGCCATCTCAGTCACTTCACCCCAGCAGAGATGTTGGAGCCTGCTGCTGGGGCACATGGGACAGGGCTGCTCTTGTCCCCCCCAGGACTCACTTCAAACACCTTAATGCAACAAAACACTCCCCAGCAAGGCTCACCTCGAGACTAACTGATGGCTTTGGGTGCCCAGCTGAAAGGGCTGTGCAGAAAGGATTGATCACAGATGTCAGGGGTTGGAAGGGACCTCCACAGACCGAGTCCAACCCCCCTGCCAGAGCAGGACCAGACAATGCAGCTCAGGGCACACAGAACACATCCAGACAGGCCTGGAAAGGCTGCAGAGAAGGAGACTCCACAGCCTCTCTGGGCAGCCTGTGCCAGGGCTCTGGGACCCTTCCAGGTAAGTTCTTCCTCAAGCTGAGGTGGAGCTTCCTGTGCTGAAGTTTACATCCACTGCTCCTTGTTCTCAAGAGATGATTGATTGTTTGAAACTGGAGCAGAGCAGATTTAGGTTGGACATCAGGAGGGAGTTCTGCACAAGGGAAGTGCTGTCACATTACAACAGGTTGCCCAGAGAGGTGGCTGAGGCCCCATGCCTGGGGACATTCAAGATCAGACTTGATGTAGCCCTGGGCAGCCTGCTGCCTGCAGGGGGGTTGGGCAAGATGCCCTTTGAGGGTCTCCTCCAACCCAGTGCATTCTGTGAGCCGTGCCTGGAAAATGAGCTGCTGGAGCATTTCCACACCAGTCCCTTCCCCTCCAAAGCTGCTGGACACAAATTCCTCCTCTACAGCCCAACACAATTCCCCATCCCACTTCAAAACAGAGGCCATGGTCTTGGCAAACACAATGAGAGCAGGCAGCAGAGATCCTCCGGAGCTAAGCAGCACTGCAGCAGAGATCCTTCAGAGCTAAGCAGGACTGTTTATCTATCAGGGATTTACTTAGATCTCAGGAAAAAAAATATTTACAAGAAAGAGGCAGAGTACTATCTTCAATGGGGAAACAAACACAGATGGGGAAGAAAGAGCTTTGATCAGGACTGTCTCAGTCCTGTGAGCTGCTTTTCATCCCCAGATCTCCAAGTGCTTTGATATGACAGAGTTATCCTTTTTTACAATGTGGGAAACACTAAGACAGCAACTCTGAGCATCAAGTCCTGCTGCCTTTCACGGGCTTTGCACACACACTCACACTCCCTCTCTCTCCCCCTCTCTTTTTCTTTCTGGCTGAGGCATTTCTGGTCCTCTCCAAGAGCCCAGCACTGTCCCCAGGTGATGGGCATAGTGCAGCACAGTGGGTGCTGGAAGAGATGCTCCCTTCCTGTCCTGGGCCATGATGGCATGGGGAGGGTTAGGCCATGGTCACTGCAGAAGAGATGAGACAGGAGAGCTCCAGGTTGGGTCCAATGTCAGGAGAAATGAGTGTGCCCCAACCACACTCCCCACAGTGACAGGTCTGGCAGCGTTCAGCAGGTGCAGCACAGGCAGGGCAGAGGGGACACTGCTGCAGCCAGGAGGAGGAAGAGGAGGAAGCAGAACTCTCCTGGCTGGGCTGCACCCTCGTTAAGCTCAAGCCTATCCACGCTGTGGGGTCTTGGGGCCACAGCCTGGGGAGGACCCCACAGGACCATTCCTGCTGCAGTGAGGCAGCAAAAAGCCTGTGCTGGTGGCACCACTGTGAGAGGGCAACCTGAAATGCCAGGAGAATCTTCCTGGGCACAGCACAGAGCTGGGCTGAAGATGTGAGCATCTCCTCTGCCTCCAAGCACACAGGGCAGGAGCTGGGCTGCACAGATCACAGAATTAATCAGGTTGGAAAAGAGCTCTGAGCTCATCCAGTCCAACCTCTCACCCAACCCTGCTAATTCACTAACCCCTGGCACCAAGTGCCTCATGCAGCCTCCTCTGAAACACCTCCAGGGATGGGCACTGCACCACCTCCTTGGGCAGCCCATTCCAATGCCAATCTCTCTTGCTGGGAAGAACTTCTGCCTAACATCCAGCCTGAACCTGCCCTGGCACAGCTTGAGGCTGTGTCCTCTCCTCCTGTCCCTGGGTGCCTGGCAGCAGAGCCCAACCCCAGCTGGCCACAACCTCCCTTCAGGTAGCTGCAGAGAGCAATGAGCTCTGCCCTGAGCCTCCTCTCCTGCAGGCTGCACACCCCCAGCTCCCTCAGCCTCTCCTCACAGGGCTGTGCTCCAGGCCCCTCCCCAGCCTTGCTGCCCTTCTCTGAACCCTCTCTGCCCTTCTCTTGTTCTGTTACTAAGACAGAAGGCAGGGAACAACCAGACCCAGGGCCACATTCCCCTCTGCCTCCCCCCCCATCCCATGGGTCCCTTTCCCCTCTGCCCCATCCCCTTCCCCTTGCTCCCACATGAACCTTCAGCCACCACCCTGCAGCATTTTACCACCGCGGCGAGCACCTGGCAGCAGCGATCATCGACAACCACATCTCCTTCTGCTGCAGGAGAATACTTTTGCCTTTCTCTTTCCAGGCCTCCAAGCTTTATTTTATTTTTTTTCCCCCCTTTTTTTATTTAGGAAGTCATTCATCATTAGCCCCAGCTCAGCTGCCTGACAGACTGGGAGCTCCTTGGGGCACAGACTGCAGCTCGTCTCCGCGCTCGCCACGCGCACGCCGACAGCGCTCAGTAAATAATCGTTCGTCAGCCTCGGCCCTGGCATGGGCAGCAAACAGCAGCAGCCCAGAGAGAGCAGCAGCAGAGAATCACAGAATGGGTTAGGCTGGAAGGGAGCTCAAAGCTCAGCCAGTTCCAACCCCCCCGTGACATAGGCAGGGACAACTCTCACTAGAACAGGTCGCTTAAGGACTCATCCAGCCTGGTCCTGAACACCTGCAGGGAGGTTGTGGAGCAGAGAATCACCCAACGTGATCAAAGATCAGCCTCCTCTTCCTCACACTACCCATCCCCAGGTCCCTTCTCCAGCTTCGTTGCCCTCCTCTGGACCTGTTCCAGCACCTCCACATCTCTCTTGTCCCTGCTGGCTGTAGGGCAGTTGGACAAGATGACCTCTGAGGTCTCTTCCAACCACTCTGTGGCTGCCTGACCCCTGGGGCTGCCAGGGCAGTGCTGCAGTGGCTGTGTGGGGACAGAGCTGCTGCACACACTCTGCTTACAGGCAAAGAGACAAATGAGAGGAAATAGGAGGAGAGAAGCAAACAGGCCAAGTTCAGCCTAATTCCCACTTGGTGGCAAATGAGAATCACCGTGGCAGCAGCACAGCTGCTGATCTGTTTTGCTTCCTCCACAGCCCGTGGCAAAGGGGCAGTTGTGTTCGGCGAGGATGGGTTAGGAGCAGGGAGGGCTGAGCCTGGCACAGCCACAGCAGCAAATCCCCCAGCAAGCGAGGCCAGGGCTGCTGAGCTGCAGTAAGAAGGATAGAGAAGCTTGTCTGCCTTTGTCCAGCCCCTGGAGCCAGCTTTGCCACCACGCTTTGCATCTTGCTGATTAGCAACCAGCAAGTAAAGCTAATCGAGGCTATTACAGAGACACTGCCTGCCCTGCCTCTGGCAGCAGCCTGCTCAGCAGCCCCGCACGGGAGGACACTCACCCAGGCTCTGCCTGCTGGGGACATTCCACTCCTCCACAGGGACCCACACAGGCCAGCACACAGGGCAGTGCAGCTCCCACAGCCCCAGGCCCCTCAGCCCCTCCATGGACCAAGCACATTGTGATCGAGACCAACACAAAGGCAGAGGCACCCCCTGGGCACTGAAGGCTCAGGGATGTCCCTCCTGGTCCCCCCCATCTCTGCCTGAACCTGGCTCTTCTTTCAGCCCTTCTCCCCCCACCACTCCCCTGCCAGGCTCTCCAGCCCTGCCAACCAACACAGGGGGTTAAACTCCACAAAGAGGATTTGGTTTGGAGCTTGCAAGACAGAAGATGAGCAAATCCCTTCCCTTGCTCTGGCAGGAATCCTGCGTCTCAGACCCACCAGCCAGGGGAGATTAAAAAAGGAGGAGCAAAAGGAAAAACTCATCCACCACTGCCTGCATGACCTCATCTGAGTGTGAGAGCTGAGCTGGAGCATGCTGGGTCACTGCTTGGGCTGGTGGAGGAGCCCTGCAGCCCAGCAGACACCAAAGCAGACTGGACAGTCTTAGGCTGCACTGCTCAAGGTCAGGGCTAGGAAGCAGTGTCCATGTTCTGTGCTTGCCTTCTGTCTGATTTCTTTCTGCCCTGCCTGTCTAGGGAAGCCTCTGGCTCTTGTCACATCCTTCTAGAGAGCCCAGGCTCCAATGGTGCCTCCAGGAGTTACCTTCATGCATGGAGTGAAGCCCCAAAACACACAGCAGTGTGCAGCCAACCCTGAGCTGAGCAGCTGAGCCAGGCAGGGCTTGGCTGCAATTCTCACCTTGCACCTGAGATGCAAAATTAAGAGGCTGCTGAAGAAGCCAAAACTGGGAGTCCCCTTGTGATGCTCCAGTTCCTGCCTGACAGTCTGAGCTCTCCCTCCTGCTTTACTTAAGTATGGTATTCCTCCCTTTCTGCTCTCAGCAGCTGGAGTAGCATGGTCCTGCTGGGCTAAGAGACATCCCACCTCAGCCAAGGGACATCTCACCTAGCCAAGGGACATCCCACCTCAGCCAAGGGACATCCCACTTCAGCCAAGGGACATCTCACCTAGCCAACGGACATCCCATTTCAACCAAGGGACATCCCACCTCAGCCAAGGGACATCCCACCTAGCCAAGGGACATCCCACCTCAACCAAGGGACATCCCACCTCAACCAAGGGACATCCCATTTCAACCAAGGGACATCCCACCTCAGCCAAGGGACATCCCACCTAGCCAAGGGACATCCCACCTCAGCCAAGGGACATCCCACCTAGCCAAGGGACATCCCACCTCAACCAAGGGACATCCCACCTAGCCAAGGGACATCCCACCCCAGAGGTAGCTGCATTTCATTGGTTAAAATAAAGCATCCCATGCACAGCCTGCCCACACCAGAGATGCAGCAGAGGCAGCTTCAAACACTGCTAAGTGTTCAGGGACTGATCATGACCCTCCTGGAGCAGGCTGAGGAAAGGAGCTGTTGAGAGGAGCTGTTGGGAGATCCTGCCCATCCCCTCGGGTTCAGAAAGCCTTCCCCTGGCAGGCACAGCATTTTCCACTGCCTTTAAACCCCAAAAGGGTTTTCTTGCCAAGCTGCTGAGATCATTTGGGTGTCTTTGCTCTCAGCCAAGCAGCACAAAGATGGGGCACAGGGATCTGTCCCGTGGGCTGAGCGCTCACATAACGCACAGGAGGTCTCTCACCTCCTGAGCACTGCACTCTGCTCCTGGGAGCAGACACAGCCTCCCCCTCAGCCCAGCTCAGCCCAGTCTGCACCACTTGGCTCCCACTTTGCTCCATGTGCTCCAATTTCCTGCAGCCAGAGCTGCTGAGTGCCCCCCATGCCAACCCCTTCACAGAAGCAGATGTGGTCAGTCCACAAGGGTGACGTGGAAGGAGGACATCACTGGTGGCAACCCTGCGTGGGGCTGAGGTGGCAGTGGGGCCACAGGCAGGCAGCACAGGGACAGGAACACCATCACTGCAGGCTCTGAAGGGGCATGCACCTGCCTCAAACATGTTCCAAGCACACCAAGCTGCCTCGGGCCAGCCAGAGGAACTGACTGACCTCCAACCTCCCTCCTGTCACTGCCTGCCAGGATTTCACAACCTCCCTGAACGGTTCACTTCTCCTGGGTGAATTCCTGCTGCATGCAGCTCAGCAGCCAGTTAGCTGTGGAGCACCTTCCTCCAGCCACACACTGCTGAGGGCCAACCCTCTGCACCTACCTGGATGGACCCAGCATGGGGGCAGCCCACAGGGAAGAAAATAAGGGTTGGGGGGAACCCCAAACACCTCTTAATGGGAGAAAAAATAATAAAAGTACTGAGAAGCATCTTAAATCCCTCAACTTCAGGCCCATTTGTTGCCCTGAATTAAAGCCCAGACCCTGAGGGTGATGCCTCATGGCCAGGGTGGCTCTTGCCTTGGAGGGGTCAATGATTCCAGCAACAGGGACACCAATTAAAGCTTTTAATGATGCAAGCCCAGGACCTTGCTAAGCCCTGAGCAGCCTTCCTCAGTGCTCTCTCCACTAATAACCTGGTGCCATGGCCAGAGGATGGGTGCTGGGCTGCCTTAAATATTTATGACCATCAGAGATTGCTTCTTTCCATAATGATCCCCCCCACAGCTCCTGTCCCCCCCAAGAGTCCCTCAGTGCCTGGCACTGGTCTCCTCCCAGAGCATGGGCACATCTCTGGAGCTGCAGGGCAGGCTGCCAAGGGGAGGGGGGGTGGGATTTTATTTTGTTTTTAAAGCCTCCCCCCAGCCCTTTCCCACTACAGCCTCAGCTCGGGTTCTCTCGTTAATCTAATTGTTCTCCTAATGAAGATCTGCAATTCCTCAAACATTAATTACCAACGGCAGCAGCAGCAGCAGCTGTGGAACAAGAGCTCCCTGTTCCTAATAATATGCTTCACACTTTTGCCTGCCACAGCTCAATTTAGCTTTGCGTGATTTGGCATGGGGGAGATAAATAATCTTGCAGCTCCTGGGCTCTGCAGACAACCCCAGGAACAGACAACTCTGTCCCCATGCCCAGGGGCCTCTGGAGCATCCTAAGTCCTCATCCAGCTGCCAACAAAAACCCAAACCCTTTCGGGTTCCAGCTGCGGCTCCAGTCCCTGCTTTGGGGCTGTGCCTCCATCGGGCACCATCTCCACCAGCCACAGCTTCTAGCAGGTGTAAAGAGCTCTGCAAACAGCTGGAGCTGTGCCAGCTGGAAGCAGAAGGGAGGTGGCACAGCCCCGGTGCCAGTCTGCACACCCAGCACCACGGCAGGGCAAATGAAGCAGCAAGGAACCGAGGGCAGGGGCAGGAGGGAAAGCAAACGCCAGCGGGATGGGAACCAGGCAAGGGATGAAGGAAGAGAGAAGGGGGAAGAGAGGCTGGAGGCAGAGCAAAGCTCAGGCTGTTCTTTGTCTCCCTGGCAGCAAAATGGAAAACTACCTGCAGGGGCAGGTTAATGGTGCTGGGGAACTGGAGCCTCCTGGGTGCCCGCAGGGACCTGCTCGCACGCACCCAGCCCTGCTGCAGGCTGCCAGGGCACTGGGGGGGACAGCTCAGGAGGCTGTGGCACAGCTGCAATCTAGGCAGCTCCTGTGGGTGTGAGGGTGTCCTGCACCTGTCAGGACCCACAGCATGCTCCTACTGTGCCCAGAAACCAGCCAAGGTTTGGGCTGTGGATGTGGAGATGAAGAAATCCCAAAAGCAGGAGTCCAGAGCCAGCACTGATCCTGGCACTGTGTTTGGGGGGCAGCTGATCTCTTACAGCTTCATAGAATGGGTTGGGTTGGAAAGGACCTTAAAGATCATCCAATTCCAACTCCCCTGCCAGGGGCAGGGACACCTCCCACCAGCCCAGGTTGCTCAAGGCTTTATCCAAGCTGGCCTTGAACAGCTCCAGGGAGAGGCCATCCATAACCAACCTGGGCAAGCTGTGCCAGCATCTCACCACCCTCACTCCAAAGAATTTCTTCGTCATCTCCAGTCTCAATCTCCCCTCCTCAAGCTTCAATCCACCTCCCTCATCCTTTCACCATAAGCCTCCTTCCACACTCCTCATCCGTAATGCAGTCCAGTTCACCGAGGTCAACCAGTTCCACTCCCAGCACCATGGTCACCTCCAGCCCAAGGGCACAAGGGGGAGAAAGCTGTGCCCAGCCAGAGAGCTGCCAGCCAAGTCCCTCCTTGCAAGAGAGGCTGAAAACCACAGGGCTGGGAGAAGCAGCTGGAATGACCAGAGCCAGCAGAAGCTGGAGCAGTGCCTCCCGCGCCAGCACTGCACAGCCAAAAATACACAGGGGGAACAAAACACCACACACAGACACACACACAAGCCCCAACCAAACCAGCCCAGAAGAGTTTGCAGGGACAAAAGCAAACAAACAGATCTGTGAATAAATATTGATTTGAGAGGAAGTCAGACAAACCCTTCCAAAAGCACACACTGGCACCGGGTCCCTCTCCCAACACCAGAGGCGGTTTCATGGGTGCCTTGGCATGGAGGGAGGGGGCACTTGCAGCTGCTCTGCTGGGTTGCAGTTGCCAGGGGGGTATTGGTTCTCCTTGTGCCAGGCATCACACATCAGCATCATCTTGAGAGACTTCAGGGAAAATAAATGCATGGTCTGGAGAGAGCTGGGCAGAGTGTGCAGCAGAAAGGACAAAACACCAACTGGTCACTCTCTGGGATGGGAGAGGTAGCCAGCTCAGGCTCACCAGCTCAGGCTCACCAGCACCACAGGCTCAGTTTGCTCCAAAGGAGTTAAAGGTTCCCTCCAGCCAAAGCCTGGGGCTGAGTCACAGACCCAAAGCCAGGGGTGATGGGAGGCTGCTTCACACTTGCTTTTTCCTGACCACAAACACACATCTGCCTGCCTCCTGATCCCTCACAGACACACACAGAGGCCTTTCACCCTGGGAAACTCTCCCCAGCAGTGCTGCTTTTGCTTTGCAAAAGGTGAATTCATGTGCCCACATGGGGCATTTGAGACTTGCCTTCCACTCCAGAGCTGGAGTCTCAGAGGGGGAGATGGGCACTGGCTCACGGATGGCAGCAGACCCAGCATGCTCCACAGACCTGCCCTTCCCCTGCCTCTCATGACCCTTCAGATTGAGTTAGTGACCTCCTGCTGAAGCCCACTTTGCCCCTTGCAGCCCTCCAAAGAGCCACACCAGTGCAGCAGAAAGCACCAAGCACCAGCACTGCCTGTCTGAGGTGGTGCCCACTCAGCTCCCAGTCTTGCTCTGCTCATGGCTGGAGAGAGTCCAGATACAGGCANGCTGCAGAGCTGAGCTGCTCAGAGCTATGGTTTAGACCCAGCCTTGGCAGAGCCAGAGAATGGTTGGACTGGATGACCTTAAAAGGCTTTTCCACGCGAAGCAATTCTGCAGTTCTGTGGCATGCAAGAGAAGGACCAAGGTGGCAGATTTCACCCAGCCACAGAATCACAGAGTGTCAGGGGCTGGAAGGGACCTCCAAAGATTTTCCAGTCCAACCCCCTACCAGAGCAGGACCACCCAGAGCAGATCACACAGGAACACATCCAGGCAGGTCTAAATCTCTCCAGAGAGGGAGATCCACAACTCCCCTGGGCAGCCTGTGCCAGGGCTCTGGTACCCTCACAGGGAAAAAATTCCTCCTCATCTTCAAAGGAAACTTCTTCTGCCTCAGCTTCCACCCACTGGCCTGGCACTGGGCACCACCCAGCAGAGCCTGGCTCCAGCCTCCTGGCACTCACCTTTACATCTTTATAGCCATTGCTGAGGTCACCTCTCAGGCTCCTCCTCTCCCAGCAGCACAGCTCCAGCTCCCTCAGGCTCTCCTTGTAAGAGAGATGCTCCACTCCCTTCAGCATCTTTGTGGCTCTATTCACCCCCAGAATCACCATGCCAGAAGAAAAAATAACCAATCCCCACCTCCTCCAGGTCTTTCCAGGTCATTGCACACTGGCTGGAGGTCAGCAGCATCAGCCTGGCCAAGCTCTACGTGCTGCAGCCCACAGCTCGGCAGGCAGCGGCGGCGCCTGGCACTCAGCACCCGCCTGAGCATCTCGGCACGGATCCTGCACACCTCCAAAAAAAAGATTGTCTTTGTTCAGCTTCCTCCCAGCAGGGCAGAGAAATCCCAGGCCTGTGAGCAGCATGAGGGGCTGGTGACGCTGATCCCAGCTTTCCTGCTCATTTCTTTTTCAATGAGTGAATTAGCAGGCAGCCAGCTGACTTGAACATCCCCTTATCTCTGCACCAAGCTCGCTGCTGAGGATTTGCATAATTTTAATCTTTCCCACCAATGAGCATGAAAAAATTAGTTTTCCACTATTTTATCTCCTATTTGTCTGCAATAAACAGAGCTGGTGGCTTTGCTCCATGTGTTTAAAGTGGGAACCGTTGAGGAAGAGGGCGGGGGGGGGGAGGAAATATCCTTCATCTCCAGCACTTGGCCAGGTGGAGGGTTAAAGAGGAGGAAGGCTCTGCAAAACTGCTTCACAAACTGCAGCTGGAGATGCGTTTGAGACTGAAGCCCAAATTTCCTTACCCAATCCCAGTTGTCTTCTCCAGAGTCCCTCTCCCATCCCAGCACCAGCAGCCAGGCTTCCTCCCACCACTGAGACATTTGATTTTCCTCTCAAGCAAAGCATTTGCTGGACTCGCCCTCAATACAGGCTCTAGATCCCAAAAAACATCAGGACTCCAGGGAGGAGGTGGGAGATTCCTGAACAGTGAGGTCCCACTTGGAGAAACCTCCTGGTCCCTACCAGCAGGGAACTGTTCAAAGGTGGAGGCAGGGTCACGGCAGGTCCCCGATCACCGTTCTGCAGCTAAGGAAGGTTTCAGCTCTTCACGGCAGGCACTGAGCTCTGCGAGCCCCAGCAGATGCAAAGCTCTGCCCTTCTCCAGCCTGAGCAGCCCAAGCTCACCCACACCTTGCTCTTTGTCTACACAATCCTCCACCCAAACCACTCATGCTCTGTGGAAGGGAGAGAGGGAACCAGGCAGAAAATCACTGCTGCCAGTGCAGAGCTCTGGGTGGTTTTTAATTTACAGCTTTCTTGAAAAGAAAAGGATGCACCAAAAATTAAGCTTGTCCATATAAG
Organism: Ramphastos sulfuratus; assembly: GCA_013399055.1. Taxonomy (NCBI): domain Eukaryota; kingdom Metazoa; phylum Chordata; class Aves; order Piciformes; family Ramphastidae; genus Ramphastos; species Ramphastos sulfuratus. The sequence continues at coordinate 25,952 of WBNM01019155.1, read as the reverse complement.
AAAGAAAAGGGGAAAAAAAAAAGCCACTTGAAAGGCAAAGCTCCTGCTTTTGTGCTCTCTGTTGCAGAACAAGAGCATCAGCTTTGGCAGCAGGCAGCAGCCAGGGACAAACGCCGAGCCCCAGAGCCCACACCCAGGCACTTCTGGATTACGCAGCTGAGATCAAGGCTGCTCTGAAGGGAAGGGAATGCAGAGGGAATGGGGCTCCCCCTGCATGCACCCCAGTCCTGAGCAGGGAGGCACAAGCACGAAAACAGGTTTTGAATTCCCTTCCTCTCTCTGGAGCCAAATGCAGGCTGGGACACAACCCAGCGAGAGGAGAGGGGCAGATCTCCAGCACCTCCAGTAAAGCTGCACCAGTCTCTGTGCCTAGAATCATCATAGAAAGACTTCGGTTGGAAGGGAGCTCAGAGCTCATCTGCTCCAACCTCCCTGCTATGCCCAGCCACACCTCTCAGCTAGACTTGGCTGCTTGAGGCCTCATCCAGCCTGGCCTTGAACAGCCCCAGGCAGGAGGCAGCCACAGCCTCCCTGGGCAGCCTGTGCCAGACTCTCACCACTCTCCTACTGGAGAACTTCCTCAGCTCCAGTCTAACCCTGCTCTGCCTCAGCTTCAAACCATTCCCCCTTGGCCTGTCTCTAGACACCCTTATGAACAGTCCCTCTGCAGCCTTCCTGCAGGATCCCTTCAGCTACTGGCAGGCAGCAATAAGGTCCTGGAGTCTTCTCTTCTCCAGGCTGCACACCCCCAGCCCCCTCAGCCTGTCCTCACAGCAGAGCTGCTCCAGCCTCTGGTCCCAATGAGGTCCCACCACAGGCAGGTTTGAAGGAAACTGCCTCCAAAGGCAGGGACTAATGGCAGAGAGGTGGCTCACAGGACAGGTCCTCACCTTTATGGGGCTGAGAGCCCCCTCAGGTGCTTGCTGTGAGGTCCCCCATAAGCAGGAAGGACCAGGAGAGGTCTTGCTGAGGAGAGGGGTTCAAGAAGCCTGGGCCAACGCAGGGTGCAGCTCCAAGGGGCTGGTTTCTCCCTCTCCTGTCCAGTTCTTCCCTCTGATCCTGGCCTCCACGCAGCCTCTCCCAGCTAGCAGCAGCTCTGCACCCAGAGGTGCAATTACCTTCCACACTCTCCCTATTTACGCTCCAGGAACCATGTAATTTTCTAGACCAAAAGCATAATTAAAGAGCTGGAGCTCCCTGGAAGGGAGCCCTCTCTCCTGCCACACTCTTATCTTCTCTAAAAATACCCCAGCACAGCAGCCCTGTGCCAAAGGTCAGCTCATGCCAGGGCTGAGCCACACCAAGGGGAGCAGCCCTGCTGCGATGGGTGCCCTGCGTGGGGAATGCACCCAGGAGGAGCTGCTCTGCTCCCAGGAAGGGCTCATCCCAGTGGGAGCTCTCTGCCTCCCACCCAGCCCTGCTCTGCTGCAGTCAGGGCTCCAAGGGGCTGCCTGTGCAAGGGAAAGGTTAATTCAGATTTAACTTTTAATGCAGTTTATCTAACCAATTGCAAAGCCTTGGGCACACACTAATTGAGAGCTAAAAGGACTTTGATGATCGCTGCTCTTCCAGTGGCACCAGTCTGGGGCTGCACCCAGTTTACACCAGGATAAATGCAGCCCTGCAGCTGGGATCCAAAAGCACAACTGCACAGGGAACACCAGACCCCCAAAGACACCACCTTTGGTCTGGACAAGAAGGAATCAAGCTGTGGCTGTGCCCCAGCCCCAGGAGGAGCAGAGCACTTAGGACTTTTTCCAAACAGGGAGCTTCCCAGGTACAAGAGGAGATGCCAACACTNGGGGCGGGATGGCAGCTCCTGCGGGGCGGGATGGCAGCTCCTGCGGGGCGGGCAGCTCTCCCTCCAGCCGCCCGCTGCTCCTGCCCCGCCGTGCACAGCCAGGCAGCCCCAGGGCCGGGCCCAGCTCCCCCGGGCCGAGCAGCTGCGCTGGAGCGTGTCCAGCCGCTCCCCCGCCGCGGCTCGGGGCGGGCTGGCGGCAGAGCTCCGCTGGCTGCGGCTCCCTTCCAGCTCCGCTTCTCTCCATCTGCTCGCTGCGCGCTCGGCCCGAGGAGCCCCACTCAACCCTGACCGCTCCCATCGGGGCTCTGGGGGAAGGAGCGGGGAGGAGGAGGAGGAAGAGCAAAAACATGGAGGAGGGAGGGAAAAAACAAAAGAGTGAAAACCAACTCCGAAACAGCCCTGGGGCANAGACTTGGCTGCTTGAGGCCTCATCCAGCCTGGCCTTGAACAGCCCCAGGCAGGAGGCAGCCACAGCCTCCCTGGGCAGCCTGTGCCAGACTCTCACCACTCTCCTACTGGAGAACTTCCTCAGCTCCAGTCTAACCCTGCTCTGCCTCAGCTTCAAACCATTCCCCCTTGGCCTGTCTCTAGACACCCTTATGAACAGTCCCTCTGCAGCTTTCCTGCAGGATCCCTTCAGCTACTGGCAGGCAGCAATAAGGTCCTGGAGTCTTCTCTTCTCCAGGCTGCACACCCCCAGCCCCCTCAGCCTGTCCTCACAGCAGAGCTGCTCCAGCCTCTGGTCCCAATGAGGTCCCACCACAGGCAGGTTTGAAGGAAACTGCCTCCAAAGGCAGGGACTAATGGCAGAGAGGTGGCTCACAGGACAGGTCCTCACCTTTATGGGGCTGAGAGCCCCCTCAGGTGCTTGCTGTGAGGTCCCCCATAAGCAGGAAGGACCAGGAGAGGTCTTGCTGAGGAGAGGGGTTCAAGAAGCCTGGGCCAACGCAGGGTGCAGCTCCAAGGGGCTGGTTTCTCCCTCTCCTGTCCAGTTCTTCCCTCTGATCCTGGCCTCCACGCAGCCTCTCCCAGCTAGCAGCAGCTCTGCACCCAGAGGTGCAATTACCTTCCACACTCTCCCTATTTACGCTCCAGGAACCATGTAATTTTCTAGACCAAAAGCATAATTAAAGAGCTGGAGCTCCCTGGAAGGGAGCCCTCTCTCCTGCCACACTCTTATCTTCTCTAAAAATACCCCAGCACAGCAGCCCTGTGCCAAAGGTCAGCTCATGCCAGGGCTGAGCCACACCAAGGGGAGCAGCCCTGCTGCGATGGGTGCCCTGCGTGGGGAATGCACCCAGGAGGAGCTGCTCTGCTCCCAGGAAGGGCTCATCCCAGTGGGAGCTCTCTGCCTCCCACGCAGCCCTGCTCTGCTGCAGTCAGGGCTCCAAGGGGCTGCCTGTGCAAGGGAAAGGTTAATTCAGATTTAACTTTTAATGCAGTTTATCTAACCAATTGCAAAGCCTTGGGCACACACTAATTGAGAGCTAAAAGGACTTTGATGATCGCTGCTCTTCCAGTGGCACCAGTCTGGGGCTGCACCCAGTTTACACCAGGATAAATGCAGCCCTGCAGCTGGGATCCAAAAGCACAACTGCACAGGGAACACCAGACCCCCAAAGACACCACCTTTGGTCTGGACAAGAAGGAATCAAGCTGTGGCTGTGCCCCAGCCCCAGGAGGAGCAGAGCACTTAGGACTTTTTCCAAACAGGGAGCTTCCCAGGTACAAGAGGAGATGCCAACACTACAGGTCATGGGCACGGCTTGCTTCCCCCCCAGCCACCACCACCAGCCAGCAGGGCCCAAAGCACAGCTCTCAAGGTGCAAAAGAAACCGAGGGTGAGAGATGTGGCTGGGGATGAACGGGAGGAATCCCAGCTCCACAAACACACTCACAGCTCTGCACAGTCACACACACCTCCCACCTCCCCGTGGCACCTGGCTGGCAACCCAAGCAGCTTTGGTACATGGCTGGAGCAGGCTTGGTTGGGCTGCAGATTAAACAAAGCAGGCAAAAGGCAAAGCTCTCAGCCACTCATTTCAGCCCAGTGCAGCTCCCCCGCAGAAGCAAAGCACTCACAATCCCCACACTGTCACTGAAGGGTTCAGGGATGGGACATCCACCACTGCTANGGAGGAGGAGGAGGAAGAGCAAAAACATGGAGGAGGGAGGGAAAAAACAAAAGAGTGAAAACCAACTCCGAAACAGCCCTGGGGCAGAGGCACTCGCCCCGACTTGCAGTAATTAGACTCCTACTGCCGAACGCAAAGCTCCTGGCTCTGCCCTCCCATAAAACTGGGAGAAGGAAGGTGAAAGAAAGATATTNGGGTCTCACCACCCACACTGTAAAATAAAGGAAGTAGCACTTGTGGGGGGGGCAGGATGGCAGCACTTGGGGGGCAGGATGGCAGCGCTTGTAGGGCGGGCAGCACTTGGGGGGCGGGATGGCAGCGCTTGCGGGGCGGNGCCGAACGCAAAGCTCCTGGCTCCGCCCTCCCATAAAACTGGGAGAAGGAAGGGGAAAAAAAGATATTAATTTTTCTTTTTTTTTTTTTTTTTTTTTTTTAATATCCTGAAGGGTCAAAACAACCTTTTTAACTTGTCGGCTAACAAGTTCAAACAGGACTCAAAGTGCTGCCTTTCCATAGCTTGCAGGGAGAGCTTTTCAGGCCACTCAGCTGAACTCGAGTCCTCCAGGCCAGCAAAATTAAGGTAAAGGTATTGGCAACGCAGCCCCAAACCACTTCCCAGCAGAGGCACCAGCCTGGACGCAGCGCTCCAGCAGAGGCAGAGGAGCTGCGGAGCTGCAAGCCCAGCTCCCCCAGCCCATGTCCTTGGGCAATCACATTGCCTTTCAGCGCGCTGCTTGCCACATCCTTCCCTGTAATTATGCCCTTCATCGCCTGCTCTTGTTCTCTGCCCGCGTGTGCCGTGCAGATTCCTCTTGCCAGCACAAACCCCGCATGGTCCTGGCCAGGGAGGAAAGCTCTGCCATGCCCTCTCCCCACCCCCTTCACATTCACCACCAATGCCAACCTCCAACACAAACACTGACTTTGATTTAAGAGACCTGCTCAGGCTCGGGGCTGGCAAGGCTTTAGCCTGAGCATCGCCCAGCAGCCAAAGCACACAGAGCTGCCACGAGCTGGGTGGGGACGGAGAGCCAAAGGACCCCCCAAGTTCTGCCTTTGCTTGTTAATTCACAGGAAAACCTGAGGCTGCTTCTCCTGAGGGTGCTCAGACCATACACAGCCTGCAAGGAACCAGCAAACCACCCAAAGGAGAAAAAAGCAGCACCCACAGATCCTTCGGTGCCAGCTTCAGTGAATGCACAGCTCCCTCAGCTCCCCTCGGCCTCGTCTGCCAGGTCCCTACATCACTCCTGCCACCCTAGTGCTGCAACCAGCAGCAAAACCCTTCTGAGAACTCACTTTTATTGCCTGAAGCGCTGGCAGTCCTCTCTCTGCTGAAGCAGTCCTCATCACCATCCCTGGAGACACCTTGATGGTGTCCAGAGGAGGCTTGGAAGTTCCCCCAGCACAGGGGAGGCTGAAGGATGCTCCTCTTCCTTCCACTTTAGAGTGCTTTTAGACGCCCTTGAATACACCAAAGTAATCCTTCCCAGTCAGAGACTGGATGGGTCCACCAGAAGAAGGATGGATGCTCCTGAAGGCAGGACCTTTAGGCTGGAGGTGGTTCCTTTGAGAGCCCAGTGGTGCTGAGCAGCCCTGCTCTGGCAGCCTTTAAATGCAGCCACTGGTCTGGCTTAAAGTCCAGGTGATGGATCTCATGGGTCTGTCCTTGGTGCATCTGCAGAGCTGTGGGGATACATTTCCAAGACATCCAACAGCAAGTCTGATTTTCAGGTTCTGAAGGGATTAGAGGAAGGGTCTGACGAGGACTTTTCCATGTTTGCTCTCAGTGGTTTTTCCTTTCAGCCTCTCACACAATATTTACAAGGGAAAAAAGGTGTCTGAAGAAGCAGCTTAAAAACAGAGGCATTTCTGTAAATCCTCCCACTGCAGAGATTGTATCAACAAAAGAAAGGAGGAGGTAGAAAAAAAGAAACCAAACATAAATAGGAGCTTTGCATTGCCAAGGCCCCTTTGAACAATTTTCAAAGAGCTCCACTACCAACTCTCCTGTTTGATTTGGGGGTTTCAGGATATCTGCAGCCTGTTCCTCTGTGTAGCAAACGACTCCACCAGCTCAGGTCCCTTTTCTGAACTGTTCCTTGAAGAAAGCACCCCAGGGTCAGCAGCTCCCACAACAACCTCTTCAGATGTCTGCTCAGGACCGTGGCTGTGTTTCAGGGCTTGCTCAGAGGATGAAGGGTTGCACATCCATGCTGGAGATCCAGGAGCTATTCCCTGCTCAGATGCAGATCCTGTGCCTGTTTCCTGTCAAGGCAGAGGTTGTCTTCCACCAGGGCTATCCAGCATGGAGAAGAGCTGAGCCACTCTCTTGGGTGGGATCATTATGGTTCTTTACCATGAGGCTAGTGGAACTCTAGAACAGGTTGCCCAGAGAGGTAGCTGAGGTCCCATCCCTGGAGACACTCAAGGGCAGGCTCAGCAAGGCTCTGGGCAGCCTGATCTAGCTGAAGCTGCCCCTGCTCACTGCAGGCAGCCTTTGGAGGGCACTTCCCACCCAAACCATGCTATGATTATGAGTGAAAGCAAGCAGAAATCTGGAGTGCACACCAGAGCTTGGCACCTGAAGACACTGAAGCCCCCAGAGTGTTTGCTGCATGCCATAACCTTATTTTTAATTGCCATTTCAGGGCCTCATCCAACCTGGCCTTGAACACCCCCAGGGAGAAGGATTTCACAGCCACTCTGGGCAGCTTCTTCCAGAGTCTCACCACCTTTGTACTGAAGAACTTCTTCTTAAGATCCAGTCTAACTCTGCTCTCCTCAGCCTCAATACATTCCCCCCAGACACCCTCATAAAAAATCCCTCTGCAGCCTTCCTGTACCTACTGGAAAGCAGCTCTAAGGTCCCCTCAGAGTCTTCTCTTCTCCAGGCTGAACAACCCCAGCAAGCAAACCAAGGAAAGCAAGAAAGAAAAAGGTTTGGGTTTAGGGAAGCCACCAGTGCCACTACATATGCACCATCAAGCTCCATGGCCTTCTATCTCCTGCTCTTGAAGCAAATTTCAAGACCAAGGTTGATGCAATGCCTACAAGAGCTTAGAAAAATGGGGAAAAAGTATAAAATAAATAATAAAAATAACTAATAAAAAAAAATAAGTAAATAACATAAAAGTGAAGTAGAATAAAGTGAAGTAGAATGAAGTGAAGTAGAATAAAATAGAAGTAAAATAAAAGTAAATAAAATCAAATCAAGCTGTGTGAAAGAGGCAGCCCTGGGACCCAGGCAACTGGCACTGCAAGTGACAAAAAAAGTCCAAGGGACAAGTTTTGGGTTATGATGTGAAAAGAGAAGTGCATACACAGGAGCACACACCACAAATAAATGGGAAATAAATCCCCTGGCTATGGTGACAGCAGCCCCCAGGCAGATCTTTACAAATTGCCTTTTCCAAGTAAATAACATCAGGGCAGGGTTTATGGGCTCCTGCCCGGGCAGCACTGTAAATACTGCAATGGCACTGACTGGGCAGAAGGCAACACCAGAAAGGGCTTTCTTGGTGCCCACAACACAACATTGCTCCCCAGCAGCAGGGTGAGGTGGGGAAGAGGAGGGAAATGTGGGTTTATAGGCACAGAATCACGAGGGTGGGAAGGGACCTCTGGAGACCATTGAGTCTGGCACTGCTGCCAAGCAGGTTGCACTAATGAAGGTCACACAGGAACACCTCCAGAGGGGGTCTGAATCTCTGCAGAGATGAAGGCTCCACCACCTCTCTCAACAGCCTGCTCCAGCACTCTGTCACCCCTAAATTAAAGCAGTTCCTCCCCAGGTTTAAATGGATGTCCAAGTCTGTGCCTGTTGCCCCTTGTCTGGCCGCTGGGCACCAGTGAAAAGAGTCTGGTCCCATCCTCCTGACACCCACCCTTGAAGCATCGACCAGCATGGGGAAGATTCCCTCTCAGCCTGCTCTTTCCCAGATATGCTTTGGCATCCCCAGGCAGTGGAAGTGCTGCTGGACAAGGACATTTTCCATCTCACACCACATGAAAGCCACACCAATCAGACCCCCTCTTTATCCTGGCAGTGATGAATGCACTTGGCCAGAGTCTCCTGCCTCAGTTTCCCCTCTCTGTGCTACACGAAGAGAAAAAGCTGAAGAGCTACTTAACACCAAGCATCTAATTCACTGAAGATCTTTAAGTGCCTTGAGATTTCTGAAGCTGCTATAGGAAAGGCATTAATTTAAATATCCAGTGGCACAGAACATAATGCCAGGCAGATTCTCTCCCATTCTTTTATAAGAGCTTAATAATCCTCCAAATAGTTCCATTGTTAATATTCCTGTTGTGTATTTTATTAGGGTTTTTTAGATTGTAAAGTCAGGTAAACACTCCACATTCCTCCAGCACCTACCAAAGAGCTGCTCAGAAATAATTACTTAAGCTTCACAAATCCCAGTGTGGGGGGGACTTTTCTTATCCAGAAACCAGTGCACCACCACCCCCTTTCCACCAAAGCCACCCAAGATACTGAGAGGCTGAACAGCAGCAAAATGCACTCTCCCCCTCCCCTCCCCTCGACTTTCCTTGCTAGCTGTTGTCTCCTCTCTCCAGAGCACATCAAATATTGCAGCTGGAAGGAGCAGCCCCCAGCCCCTCCAGCAGCCACCCTCCTGCCAGCCCCTGGCACTGCACATCCATCGGCTGCCCCCAGACTGACTCCTGACCCCTCACAGATGGCTGCAGAGGAACCAGCCATGGGCAGACAGTGATGCATCTTCTGTCAGGAGAGGCAGGAGACAGCAATTTATTCTTTTATAACCTATGAAAACCCTGTGGCTGTCAAAGCCTGTCCAGCCCCAGAGCCAGCAAGGCAGGCTTTCCCTTCTCCTGCTGCCCGCTGCCACTGCAGGGCTGCTGATGCTCCTCTGGCTTTCACAGAATCCCAGTGTGGTGAAGTTGGAAGGGAGCTCTGGAGATCATCCAGTCCAAACCTCCAGCAGGGCACCCACAGCAGCTTGCCCAGGAGCACAATGCCATGGGGGGGTTGGAAGCTCTGTGCAGAAGGAGACTCCACAACCGCTCTGCTGCAGGGCTCCAGCACCCTCACACCACAGAAGTTTCTCCTCCTGTTCAGGTGGAACCTCCTGGATTGCAGTTTGTGCCCACTGCCCCTTGTCCTGTCCCTGGGCACCACTGAGCAGAATCTGGCCCCATCCTCTTGCCCTCCCACAGACCTAAGCTGGTAAGAGCTTCCAGGGCAGAGACAAAATAAAAGTTTGTGTCCTATCAACCACAGAATCCCTGAATACATCCAGTTGGGAAAGAGACCTCAGAGATCCAACCCTTGAATCCTGAAAACAGAGTGACAGGAGGAGAGATGTTCGATTTGTAGGTACCTTTTAGCTTGAGATTGAATAAGAAAAGGCAGAGTCTTTTTCTTTTTGGCCCTCTTGGGCTAAAAATAAATAGAAATATGCAAAAAAGGGAGTAAAGTTTTCTAAAGTCCACACTGACAATCACCCTCCCCCCTGGAAAACAGAAATAAAAGCTCCAGATCAGGCAGAGTTAGCGATGGGGAAGGCTTGAGGGGGATACAGCCACTTACTGAAGTTTTGCAACACAAAGCTTAAATTATTTATTAATTTTTCTTCCCCCCTAGGAAAGAAAAAAGAGGAAAAAAAAAAAAGAGAAAGCCAAACCCCAGCAAGGCAGAGCAGCAGCAGCAGCTCCTTGCTCCCAAGTTAACAACTGTGCGACATCATCTCCGCATTGTCTCCCTGCTTTATCGCCGCAGCTCAGCGCTGAGCAGATTCCACCCCGGGGCAGACACAAAACCACAGGGCTACGGTTTCTAATTATCCCCCCACACCCCCCCGCTCCCCTTTTCTATTCTCAGAGAAATGGTTTATTTATTAGCTCTCCCAGCTTCCCTTTCATTCATCCTCAGCCCCAGTCCCGGCAGCGAGGGGCTCTCGACAAGAGGATATTTATGAGGTTTTCTCTGTTCTCCACCTTCCCGGCTCTGAGCTCTCCCTCCCAGCCTCTCCCTCCTCTCCCCATTCAGCATTTGCAGGCAGTCTCATCACTTTTAATTCAATAACTTGCAGTATAATTACTCCGTAATAACACTATTATCTTAACATTTACTCGGCAGCTGTGATCCCCCTCGCACCGAGGCGAGGAGGGAGAAGGAGTTGAGATTCTCCGGGGAGAAGCCGTGGGGAGAGCTGCGTTTGTGCAAGGAAAAGACCCAAACCCAACTCCCCCTACCCCCAGCCAGAAATGAAGATGCTGCAGCAAGGGATAAGCAGTGGGGTGAGGGATGAGGCACTGCACCCACAGCCGTCTGAGCCCCTTCCATTTTATCTCCCTCTCATCGGAACCTCGTAGGAGAGGAGGGAAGGGAGACTGCATAGGCACAGCCCAGAGCTGCACCACCACAGAAGCCACTCGGACATCCCCTGTGCCTCACAACAGCCCTGAGACACCTCTGCCTTTGGCTAAACGAACCAAAAAATAGGGGCGGGCAACAGAGAAAGGCTGAGTGAGTGTGCTCGGCGCCACGGGAAACAGAATCACCTCCTGCAAGTCATCTCCTGAAGCACAAATACTGAGCACACGTTATCCACTGCTACTGCTGGCTGCAAAGCCTTTGGATGTTCACAGGAAGAGAGAGAAAAGGAAGAGAGAAAGAAAAGTTTCCACATTTTACAAGAGCACATTTGGTACACAGGCAAAGAAATGCCTCTAAAGTCAGAGCCTAACACTCAACTCGTGCAGCAAACCAGGTGGGGAAGAGCCTATTAAGACGCAGCCAACTCCGAGCCTGCCTGCAGGAGCAGAGCTGCAGCCTCCAAGCCCTCACAAGGAGCTGTGCTGCTGGCACCTTTTGCCTCCTCGCTGTGGTTTGCTCTTCTGTGCTGTTTAAACAAACAAGCCCACTGCATATTTAGGCAGAAACGTTCCTACAGGCATGGTAGGAAGCAGCAAGTTGGTACAGCCCCTGTCGAAGGCAGCAAACCACTGTGAAGCCTGCAAGGTGAGGTCAGGTTCACGCAGGTATCAGACCCTGAAATCACAGCCGAAACTCGGGAGGGAAAGCAACGGTGAAGAAGACTTCAGGCTGTGCCATATCTGCTCCGTAGCCAGGCTGCAGCAGAGGGGGAAGCAGGCTTGGTTTTGATTGATTAGCCTCCCTGTAATGCAGAGCTGTAATTCCATCAAGCCATCAAAGCAATTAGATAAATCACAGGAGGAACGTGCGAGAGCCTTGGCCTCAGAAACTCCAAATGGAATTTCCTCCTCTTCTGTTGCTCCACACTGGCTTGGGTTTAAATAATGCAGCCAGATTGGTTTGGTTCCCAACTTGTTTACATGCCTCTCTCATAGACCAACTGCCTGGTTACTGCTGATGACACATCACAGCAACACGAGTAAGACATTTTCTGCTGTCTTCCACTCTACAGGAAATTTCCAAAGCAACCGAGGCCAAAGTGCAGGCAGTGGGATGGAAATCACACCCAGGGTCGTGTCACCACACCCAGGGTCGTGTCACCAGACCCCTCAGAAGTGGCTGAACCTCAAGAGTCCCACCTGTAAGTCACACCTGAGAGGAGGCTTCCCACCTTCAGCCAGGATAGTCATAGAATCACAGAATGGTTTGGGTTGGAAAGGATCTTAAAGGTTATCCAGTTCCAACCCTCCTGCCATGGGCAGGGACACTTCACACCAGCCCAGGTTGCTCAAGGACTCATCCAGCCTGGTCCTGAACACCTCCAGGGAGGGTGTGGAGCACAGAACCTTCTGTGCTCCACAAACTCCCTCAGCAAGCTGTGCCAGTGTCTCACCACCCTCAACCTGCGCCAGTGTCTCACCAATCTCCTTCTCTGTGCTCCACAACCTCCCTGGGCAACCTGTGCCAGTCTCTCACCATCCTCACTGTAAGGAATATGATGAAGGATGCTACAGGGAGCCCTTGATCCAGCTCAGGTTTCAGTATTTATGGAGTTATACAAACTCTTTGCTACTCAATAGATCCTCCATGTGGAGATCATTTGATCTCTCTGCATTATCGCAATTAAATCTACGTCCAAGTAACTCAGACACTTAATGCTGCATCTCCTAGACACTGGTAGCAAGTTTTTACTCCCCTTCAGTTCAGATTTAGTAGAAATGACAACCCCAAGCCTCAAGATTTTCCCCGTGGAAGTAGCTGCTTTCAGCCTCCTCCTCAGACCTTATCAATGGCTGTGAATATCTGAGGGGTGGGTGTCAGGATGAAGGTGCCAGGCTCATGCCCAGTCACAGGGCAAAGAACAATGGGCACAAGCTGGAACCCAGAAGGTTCCACCTCAACACCAGGAGACACTTCCTCACTGTGAGGGTGCTGGAGGCTGCAGCAGGCTGCACAGAGAGGTTGTGCAGTCTCCTTCTCTGGAGACTTTCAAAACCTACCTGGATGTGCTCTGTGTGACCTGCCCTGGGTGATGCTGCTTTGGCAGGGGGGTTGGACTCAATGACCCCTGGAGGTCCCTTTCAACCCCTTCCATTGTGTGATTCTGTGACATGACTGCAATCTCAAGCACTGGGGCAGAGAAGAGCCTCTGCACAGCTCCTCAAAGCTCATCCTCCTCCAGTCCAGACAAGGAGGAGATCCCAAAAGGTAGGCAAAAGGCACCAAACTGCAGCCCCCCTGCTGCTGGTGTCAGTGGGCTCTGGCTTGACCACCTCTGCTAATCTCAGCTGCAGAAACCATCCCTGTCTTAGAAGAGAAATCATCCCAGAGTTGTAAGAGCTGATGTCAGAACTCTTCTTGCCTTGACTGAGAGCAGATCTCATCCTGCTGCTCTGCTCTCCCAGCCCAGCAGGGAACTGCACAGGGAGAACACCACTGAAGTGTCCTCCCTCCATGATTTGCCTTTTGCTTGTCTTTTTCACTTGAAAGATAAAAATAAATCCAACCACTCTGGCTTGAACTGTGGGGCCTAAATCATTCTTCATAATCTGTCTTTTTAGAGACCTGGGGGAGGATGGGTGGGGGGAAATGACAAGAAAAAGCCCTGCTGAGCTGTGCCACCCAAGATAAACCCAAGCAGCACTAAACATTGTGCCATTAAGCGAGCAAAGACCACAACTTTGATGTGACACTTGGCTGTTTGCTGGCAGGATAAACTATTGCACACTAAAAAAGTTTGTTAAATGCTCCATAAACTTTAACACATTGCTGAAACACTTTGAACCAAGATTTTATTTTTTTTATTTGCCTGCCCAGAAAAAAAAAAAAAACACAGGAAAAGAACATAAAATGTGAGTTTTTTTTCTTANCTGAAATCACAGGCATGAGTTCAAAGCAGGAAAATTAATGCAGGTAGGGTTAAGGGTCCCCGGGGAAGCAAGCACCCAGGCAGTGTCTGCCACAGGAGGAGAGCTGCCCAGTGCCAGGACAAGGGGCAGTGGGTGGAAGTTGAGGCAGAGGAGGTTCCATGTGAACCTGAGGAAGAGTTTTTTCCCTGTGAGGGTGACAGAGCCCTGGCACAGGCTGCCCAGGGCGGGTTGTGGAGTCTCCCTATCTGGAGATGTTCAAGACCTGCCTGGATGTGTTCCTGTGTGACCTGCTCTGGGTGCTCCTGCTCTGGCAGGGGGGCTGGACCAGAGGAGCTTTGGAGGTCCCTTCCAGCCCCTGACACTCTGTGATTCTGTGAAGCCTCAGGGATTGAGTCTTTGGGGTTATAGAATCACAGAACATAGAGGTTGGAAGTGACCTCTGGAGATCCTCCAGACCAACCTNGTCTTTTTCACTTGAAAGATAAAAATAAATCCAACCACTCTGGCTTGAACTGTGGGGCCTAAATCATTCTTCATAATCTGTCTTTTTAGAGACCTGGGGGAGGATGGGTGGGGGGAAATGACAAGAAAAAGCCCTGCTGAGCTGTGCCACCCAAGATAAACCCAAGCAGCACTAAACATTGTGCCATTAAGCGAGCAAAGACCACAACTTTGATGTGACACTTGGCTGTTTGCTGGCAGGATAAACTATTGCACACTAAAAAAGTTTGTTAAATGCTCCATAAACTTTAACACATTGCTGAAACACTTTGAACCAAGATTTTATTTTTTTTATTTGCCTGCCCAGAAAAAAAAAAAAAACACAGGTAAAGAACAGCAAATGTGAGGTTTTTCTCCTGAAATCACAGGCATGAGTTCAAAGCAGGAAAATTAATGCAGGTAGGGTTAAGGGTCCCCTGGGAAGCAAGCACCCAGGCAGTGTCTGCCACAGGAGGAGAGCTGCCCAGTGCCAGGACAAGGGGCAGTGGGTGGAAGTTGAGGCAGAGGAGGTTCCATGTGAACCTGAGGAAGAGTTTTTTCCCTGTGAGGGTGACAGAGCCCTGGCACAGGCTGCCCAGGGCGGGTTGTGGAGTCTCCCTATCTGGAGATGTTCAAGACCTGCCTGGATGTGTTCCTGTGTGACCTGCTCTGGGTGCTCCTGCTCTGGCAGGGGGGCTGGACCAGAGGAGCTTTGGAGGTCCCTTCCAGCCCCTGACACTCTGTGATTCTGTGAAGCCTCAGGGATTGAGTCTTTGGGGTTATAGAATCACAGAACATAGAGGTTGGAAGTGACCTCTGGAGATCCTCCAGACCAACCTCCCTCTGCCAGAGCAAGGTCACCTAGGGCAGGTCACACAGGATCAGACCCAGATACCTTCCAATACCTGAATGGATCCTGCAGGAAGGCTGGAAAGGGACTTTTCTTAAAGGTGTCTAGAGACAGGACGAGGAGGAGTGGAGCTTGATTTGGATGAGACATTAGGAGGAAATTCTTCCCCATGAGGGCAGTGAGGCACTGGAACAGGCTGCCCATGAGGAGTTATGGAGGCTCCAAGCCTGGGAGTGTTCAAGGCCAGGTTGGATGAGGCTGGAACAGCCTGGGCTAGTGAGAGGTGTCCCTGCCCATGGTAGGGGGGTTGGAACCAGATGATTTTTAAGGTCTCTTCCACCCCAACCCATTCTATGATCCTAAGATCTGAACCAAGGAACCAGCCAAGAAGCAAAACTAATCTGTAAAAAAAAGAACCTCCAAATGCATTTATGTTAGTGTGAATTGCTCACCACAAATAAATCTGGGGGGGAAATGACAAAATAATGAGAACGAGACAAAGCAAGAGGGAAGGAAATCTACTCCCCAAAGGGACAACGAGGTCTGAAGCATCCTCCTGCCAGCTTGACCTTTGCCAAAGTATCACCTGAGAGACTTTCCAAAGTAAAACTTGCTGAAGATGCTAAAAAAATCCAGCACTGGCTTAAGCATCATTGGCTTTGCATAAAACCTAAAGCCACTTTGAACATGTCACTCATCCTCCCTATTAAACCCCATGGAAGCTGTGAGCCCTGCAGCTCCCTGCCTGGGGACAGCCACAGCTTGGCAAGAGCCACAGAAGTATCATAGAATGGTTTAGGTTGGAAGGGAGCTCAAAGCTCAGCCAGTTCCAACCCCCCTGCCATAGGCAGGGACACCTCCCACTAGAACAGGTTGTTCAAGAACTCATCCAGCCTGGTCCTGAACACCTGCAGGGAGGTTGTGGAGCACAGAAGACCTCCAGGGAGGTTGCAGCAATCACTCTCTCTGTGAAGAACCTCAGAGCAGAGCTGCTGCAGCCCTCTGAGCATCTTGGTGGCCTCCTCTGGACTGGCTCCAACACTTCCATGTCCTGCTTGTGTTGGGGGCTCCAGAACTGCACACAGTACTCCAGATGGGGTCTGAGGAGAGCAGGGTAAAGGGGCAGAATCCCTTCCCTTGCCCTGCTGCCCACACTGCTCTTGCTGCAGCCCACAGGACCCACAACAAACCTACACCCTGGATGTAAGGGGCAGAGGAGGGTACAGCCACACAGACGCAAGGGGCAGAGGAGGGCACAGCCACACGGACGCAAGGGGCAGAGGAGGGTACAGCCACACAGACGCAAGGGGCAGAGGAGGGTACAGCCACACAGATGCAAGGGGCAGAGGAGGGTACAGCCACACAGATGCAAGGGGCAGAGGAGGGTACAGCCACACAGACGCAAGGGGCAGAGGAGGGTACAGCCACACAGACGCAAGGGGCAGAGGAGGGTACAGCCACACAGACGCAAGGGGCAGAGGAGGGCACAGCCACACAGACGCAAGGGGCAGAGGAGGGTACAGCCACACAGATGCAAGGGGCAGAGGAGGGTACAGCCACACAGACGCAAGGGGCAGAGGAGGGTACAGCCACACAGATGCAAGGGGCAGAGGAGGGCACAGCCACACATTCCCCCCTCTCCCCACCCCAGCCCTGCCACCTCCCAGCACGCAGGAGGCAGCAATTTTCTCCTGGTTTATAGCAAGCAGTTACTCCGGCGCTGGCGCAAGGGAGAAGCAGGGCTGGAAATTCATTTTGAGTCACAACTGCACCTGGGGCTAAATCATTTGGATGGTGAGATTTACACCTTCCCACCTCTCAGGGCAGTGCATAAAGCAGAGAGCAGGCCCATCACTCATCCCGGGATATTGCTCTGGAACGTGCTGTCGAGTGAGTGTTTCATGGCACGCCGAGGTTTGGCTGCGAGGAACGGGGTGAGGAGCTCGGTGTGAACGCTCCGCCTTCGGGAAGAGAAATGAACTCCTGGTAATGGACTACAATTCCTTCCCCTCCAGCGAGGCAGCGCTGCAGCCATCAAGCACGTCAGGCTGGAGGCAAGGGTGATTCATCTCCACCAGCAGCACCCAACAGCAGATGCTTCAGAGGAATCACCTGGCTGGGTGAAGCTTTTTCCTAGCTCCCAGACACCACTGCTTGGCAGAGTGAGGCAGAACTGGGCCAGGCGGGGCAGGGACCGCAGAGGAGCCCAGGGGCAGCCTGCACCAGGAGCCTGGGGGCACCCTGAAGCATCCAAATCAGCAAATCCATTCAAATGAATTTGTAAGATAAATTCAGCTATATCTGCTTTCCAATACATGAAGGGATCCTGCAGGAAGGTTGCAGAGAGACTTCTCCTAAGGGTGTCTATTGACAGGTAAGGGGGAATGGTTTGTAGCTGAGGCAGAGCAGGGTTAGACTGGAGCTAAGGAAGAAGATCTTCATCGTGAGGGTGGTGAGACTTTGGAACAGGCTGCCCAGAGTGGTTGTGGATACCTCCACCTTGGCTGGAAGAGGCCTTGGGCAATTTGGTCTAGCTGAGAGGTGTCCCTGCCCATGGCAGGGAGGTTGGAGCAGATGAACTCTGAGATCCCTTCCAACCTGAACCATCCTGTGACTAACACTGGAAAAATAGCAGCAAATAGCTAAATTTTCAATCACCCATTCTATGATGTGGATGGCAACAAAGCACCCCAGGAGCAAGACCCACAGGATACTGTAACAGAGGGAGATTGGAGCCTTCCTGGCTGCCAGGACTCATCTCCAGCAGGAGTTAACCCCTCCAGTTGCAGCTTGAACTTCTGCAAGCTTGGGGTTGCAGCTCTCAGCCCCAGCACAAACCCCAGGTCTGGGTTAGTGAATGACCCTTTTGAACCCCAGCAGCTCCCACTTCACACAACACAGCTGCTCACTGCCTGCCTGCTTTTTACAAGGACTCCTTCCATCTCCTCTTCCCTCCCCCACATTTTTCCACCTTTTGCTCCCCCAAAGTTCAAATAAACACACTTCCAGCATGGCAGTGATAACTTTATCCCTTGTTTTTCATTTTCCTCTTCTCAGACCAATGTTTTAAGGCTCTCTGACTTCCAAAACCTTGCAAGCACCAAGACTTGCTGCATCCCCATGGCCCTTAGCCACCACTCTGTTCCACAGAGCAGAAATGAGCATTCAAAGGCTGTTCAGTAACCTTGGCATAGGGCTACAGCAACACAAAGATCCCTGCTCCAAACCCTCCAACACCCCTCAGGTGTCTCTCATGTTTTGCAGCACCTCACTGATCTCAGCCCTGAGGTTTCCTTCATTACACCTCAACATCCTGCTCCTCCTCACCATCGATGTGCTCAATTTCTGCTGGAAAATGGGAGGGGGGTGGAGAGAGTGGGGAAGAAAATCATCCATGAGGCCTTCATTTACAGCACAAGCAGGGAGTTCCCTGCCTGGCTGAGGCTGGATCTCTGCTGCTCACGGCTCAGGTCTGGCCGGAGAAGGAGGCTGCACATCCCTGCCTGCTCTGCTCCAGTCCTGAACCCATCCAATGTTTCTGACACATGTGGAGCCCCAAAACATCAACCAAAGGCCCAAAGCTGAGCTGAGCTCCCTGCAGCAGCACTTCAGGAGGCAAAGCCAGCAGACATTAAATCTCCCTGGCAGATTTTACACCTGGGTTTGATCCTCCAACACAGTGCTGGTCAGATTGGATTTCACTGGGGCTATTCACAGAGTTAACCAGGTTANAGACAGGCCAGGATGCCATTGGCTCTGCTGCCCACCTGGGCACACTGCTGGCTCCTGTTCAGTCACCTGTCGACCAGGTTCCCATTTTGATCAGTTCCCAGTGGGCACTGCCACTATGCAAACCCTCCTCTTCTTGCAGGCAGACAAGGCACAGGGCATTTGCACCAACACATGGACACTGGTTGGCACACAGGGCTCCAGGGAGGGGCTGCGTGAGACACCCGCAGGAGCCTGGTCCTACCCTAAGAGCCATTTTCCCAGCAGGAGCACATTTCAATGTCTGCCCTAGGGGAAGCTTTAAAGAAAAGAAAAAAACAAACCAGGATTTTCTTTCCTACCCTTCACTCAGAGAGCTCCGAGGCAGGAGATCCCTCACATCCCCCTCCTCCTGCCCCAGCATCCAAAGCTGCTGATGCCCGACGCAGCCCATCTGGTGGCCACGGATGGACAGGGCCAGGCAAACTACCCAGATCCTGTAACACAGCATGGGGAGAGGCTGCTGCTTGCTTCCTTAAGTAAAGGATAAAGTTTTAATTTAAGCTGATCTCTGGGGAGGGAAGAAGGTTATTGAATCCATAGGAAGCAGCAGGGAACGAAGCAAGCGACCCCGAGGCCAGGCACAAGCAAGCAGGATTCCCAAGGGTTACAAAGCTGGGGGGACAGACTGGCACCAGATTTGCTGTGGATTTTTTTTCATCCCCTGCACTCACATCTCCCTTGTGCTGCCTCCCAACGCACACCAATGTCACTTTTGGGAAAACTGGAAAGGCTGTTTTCCTGTTTTCTTCCCAACCCTTCCCCCCCTCCCAATCCTCCTCCCTTTGCGGCTTGCAGCAAAGTGCCCCTAATCCCCAAATTCTCTCTCTACCTGCAGCAAGAGCTGAAACCCTACCCCGTCCCCTCCCCCAGCCCTCCAACCGCACTAATCCATCAAACTCCCTGGCCTTGCAGCCCACCCCCAGCCCCGACAGCAGCAATCCTGGCACCAGATGTCCACTGACAAAGGCAGCGCCAAGCATCAAAAAGCAGTCGCCCCCATCACCCCTGTCCCGATGGGGCCCCTGGGCAAAGAGTTCAAAGCTCAGCAACCCTCCTGCACAGCCCAGCACCCTTCTGCTGCTGGGCACCAGAGTGCCCTAGAGGGGGCCACATCCCTCGCTGGGGACACTGGGGCGAAACTCCAACCGCATCCCAGACCCTGGAGGGGGGTTACGATTCCCTCTCTTAGATCAGGGATTTAAAACCAGGGGTCACTGATGGAAAACAAAAGGGATTTTATGGAAAAAAAAAAAAAATCAAATCAATCAATCAATCCAACCCCCAAGCAAGACATCTGTGCTCTGTCCACACCAGGGCTGAAGCAGCATTAGCAGCGACTTTGCTTAAAGACGACTGCTGCAAACCTCTCCCCGGCATCCTCCTCATCGCCTGCCAGAAGGATTCTGCTGGCCAAACCACGCTCCAGATTAGCCATCTGGATTATCTGCATTTGCTAAACCCCACCACAAGCCTGCCCTTTAAGACAACACACCCAGCTCCGGGGATCTGCTCGCAGAAAGGGAAGTGGAGAGGAGGATAATGGAGAACTCTGCCAGTGCGCTGGGGGTTCTCACCCGCCCTGCCCTTCTCCCTTCTGTTCCTGGGCCTTTGGTGCTCTCGCTGCTGCTGTCAGGGCATGCTGCTCACATCAGCCTCCTCCGGCAAGTCCTGCTGGGCAGTTTCCAGCCTCAGCCCCCAGCATTATTTCACAAATGCAATTTCAAGCTTTCCCACATCTCCCGCAGAGCAAACGGGGAGAAGCGACGTGCTGGCAGGCACAGGCAGTCCCAGCAGCGTGCGGGAGGGACAGGCTGTGCCTGCAACAGCCCTGCCTGAAACCCGTCCCAAAAGAACTGGCTCAATGCAGTCAGCATGCGAGCAAAACCCGGCCCAAGGGCAGAGCCTGGCCCGGGGGCAGAACCTGCAGAACCCCTCCCATGAGCAGAACCCGGCCCAGGAGCAGAACCCGGCTCCAAGTACAGAACACAGCCCATGGGCACAACCCAGCTCCAAGGGCAGAACACTGCCCATGGGCACAACCCAGCTCCAAGGGCAGAACACAGCCCATGGGCACAACCCATGGGGCTCCAACTGCAGAATGCAGCCCACGGGCAGAAGGTGGCCCAAAGGCAGAACCCAGCTCCAACTACAGAATGTGTCCCACAGGCAGAACCCAGCTCCAAGGGCACAACCCAGCTCCAGAGGCAGCAACTGGCCCACAAGCAAGAATCCATCTTCAAGTGCAGAACTCAACTCCACAGGCAGAACCCAGTGCCCTGCTGAAAGAGCACCACCCCATTTCTACACTAATTAATTAATTGCAGCAATCTCCCCTGTCAGCTTTCCCAGCAGCTCCAGGTAATGCCCTCCCAGACCTGCATGGGTGCNTCCACATCCCTCTTGTCCCAGGGGCTCCAGAACTGGATGCAGTACTCCAGGTGGGGGTCTCTCCAGAGTGGAGTAGAGGGGCAGAATCACCTCCTTCACCCTGCTGCCCACACTTCTCCTGATGCAGCCCAGGCTCTGGCTGGCTTTCTGAGCTCCAAGTGCATAAGCACTCCCTCCTCCCCCCCACACCCCAAGCATCCCTGTGCCGTGGGGACAGGCTCTGCTCCATCACTCCCCCAGCCACCATCACTCCCACCTCACTCCTCCGCGGGCAGGGAGCCTCGGCGACAACTCCTGGCGGCAGGGCTCAAGGCATGGAGGCTCGGGGGACCTGTGAACTGTCATTTTCTCTCTCACACCCAGGTTCAGTGCTGCTGCTGCTACAGCATCATTTTATTTATGGGATTACTTGTGTCATTATAACGATGCTCCATAAATTCCACACACGGATTCCATAACAATCCTGGCTGCTATTACAGTAATGATCCCATCTGAATGGCACCGGTGCCATTATCAGAAAATCTGTTTGTAATAGAGAAGCAAGTGTAAAAAGGAGGCATTAGGCCCCAAATGAACTATTTAAGAATTACCATAAACAGGAGGCTGGCCTCAATTCCCTCCCCTGCCAGGCTGCTGCTCTCCCTGCCTTATCATAAAGAGATAGTGAGTCAAAATTAGCAGGTAAGGCAGCTTGGAGCTGAGGCTGTGGCTACAAACTAAAATCTGCCTCTGCAGAGATTTTAATAAAGAATTTTTTTTTCTTTTTTGCAAAGCACTTACTAAGCGTTAATAAAGCACTAATTAGGACAGGGAGAAATGGCAAAGTGGGCTGGAGCACCTCTGCTAAGAGGACAGGCTGAGGGAGTTGGGGTTTGTTCAGGCCGGAGATGAAAAAGCTCCAGGGAGACCTTAAAGCAGCCTTCCAGTACCTGAAGGGGGCTACAAGGAGGCTGCAGAGGGATTGCTTCCAAAGGCCTGCAGTGATAGGATGAAGAGCAATGGTTTGAAAGTAGGGAAGGAGGAGATTTAGGCTGGATGTTAGGAACAAGCTCTTTACCATGAGGGTGGTGGAACACTGCAACAGGTTGTCCAGGGAGGTAGTTGAGGCCTCATCCTTGGAGATACTCAAGGTCAGGCTCGACAAGGCTCTGAGCAACCTGCTCTAGTGGAGGATGTGCCTGTTGACTATAGAGGGGTTGGACTGGATGACCTTTGAGGTCCCTTCCAACCAAACCATTCTATGAAACACATCCTTACAAACCCCTGCCAGCTGTCCTCTGAGGGCTCTTTAAACCCAGACTCATCCAAGCACACAGGAGCTCATGCAAAACCAAGGAGGCAGTCACTGTGGAGGTGACTAAAGGGGTTGCAGGGTTCAGTTTGGTAGATCTCTCTACCAAATCTATCAAGATCTTCAGCTACCTGAAAGGAGGCTGCAGTGAGGCCAGTGATGGCCTCCTCTCCTAAGTAACTAATGACAGGACAGAAGGAAACAGCCTCGAGCTGTGCCAGGGGAGGGTTAGGTTTGCTATCAGGAGAAAGTTCTGTGCTGCAAGAGCGGTCAGGGAGTGGAACAGGCTGCCCAGGGAGGTGGTGGAGTCCCCATCCCTGGAGGTGTTCAAAAACTGAGTAGCTGTGGTACTTTGGGACATGGTTTAGTGGCCATGGAGGAGCTGGGTAGAGGCTTGGCCATCTTAAAGGTCTTTTCCAAACTTAGTGATTCTATGATTGAGTCCTTGCCAGCTCCCTGCTGCCTCCTGATTCAGGTGGTTTCACCTACAGCAACAGCTCTTACTCCTACAAAACCACTTCTGGAAGGGCAGCTACTCCTTCAAAGAGAGCTTCTGACAGGTGTTTTCCCACCACCAGCATCTGAACAAGCACAGTGTCTCACACCTTCCGCAGGCCCTAATTTTACCAGTTCACTCTTCCCACACACCAAGGCAGCAGGAGGCAAGCTCCCACATAACACAACTGCCCTTCCCTGGTGCCACAGGGCACGTGGTAACCTCTGCCCACTCTGACAGCAAAGCCTTGTACATGCCTGGGCTTCAAAATCTCTTCAAACAGAGGACAGGGGATGGCTTGTGGGGGGAGTGGTAATGGCCTGGAGCTTCTTTCATCTCCAGGTGACTGGTTAAAAAAAATCAGCCCAGGTGAGCAGCATCTACAAAGCTGTCACTGTGCAAGGGCTGCACAGAAGCCAGCGTGAAATGAGTAAGTGGCTCCAATCCAGCTCCTCGTGGACCGGTGTCAGACAACTTGTCACTCCTACACCTGGCACCACGGGGCAGCCCTTGAAAAAGGCACCAAGGATGGGAGCATGCAGCCTCAATTTTCTCCTTTACACCTAGCTGCTGCTCTTTTCCTGGCCTGCGCCCACACGCAGCAGACAGGGACGCTGGAGCTGGAGCAGAGACACTGGCACCATTCCTGGCATCGCTGCCGACCTGCCACAGGAGCCTGGGCACACCTCGGTCCTGCCTCAGCTCCTTTCTTGGCTTTTCAACCTGCCTGTTTCTCACCGGTGGACCCTAAAACGCTTTCCCTGAAGGAGGCAGGCATCGCTATTCCCATCTGGCAGAGGAGGAAGCCTGCAGATTGCCATTTCCCCAAGGCTGTTTTTCTGGCACGCTCCTTAGAGATTAAATCTAGTG
Organism: Ramphastos sulfuratus; assembly: GCA_013399055.1. Classification (NCBI taxonomy): domain Eukaryota; kingdom Metazoa; phylum Chordata; class Aves; order Piciformes; family Ramphastidae; genus Ramphastos; species Ramphastos sulfuratus. Next base: position 2,579 of record WBNM01019155.1, on the reverse strand, counting down.
AAATAGCTTTGCTGTACAAGAATCTGTACCCACAGGCCAGATTCAACAGCCAGGGTAAAGAGGGTGCTTGAAACTTGCTGTGATCAAGGTTAAGAAACACAATAAAACACCAGAGCCTGCTTTTCCAGCTCTGCAGGGTCATGAGGGATTTCCTCATATACCTGCTGCAACTGTCACCTTTGCGGGAATTTAGTACCCGAGACCAAATTCACTCTCTCTGCACACTGAACTTTCGGATGGCTGGGTTTGGTACCTCCACCCCCCCAAAAAAAAGAAAGCTACACATCTCCTCCAAGCCTAAAGCATAGCTTCTGTGGTTTCAACCTCTTTGAAGTATCACTGCCTTGCCTTCTGGCTGCAGGAGGAGGCTGCAGAGCAGCAGGACCGCAGAGCCTTGACGCTTCCCCGCTCTGAATGCCAGAGAGACCTGGAACCAGCACCTGCACTTCTCCTGGAGGTGATGGACCTCTGTCTGCACCGGGGACCAACAACACACTCCCAGGGTGATAAAGGACACGGGTACCTTCCTTTCTACTTGGCAAGTTCTTGGAGCAGTCACATGAAAGCATGATGAGTGTTACGGGTTTCACCCCAGGGAAGACAAGCAAAAAGATGGAAGCGCAGCCCCAGCGCGGCTGTGCTCAGTTCCAGGTGCAGACCACATCATTTAGCCAGAGCTGCTGCCTGAAGGAGCCTTACTCACCATCTTCCAGCCCACATCCTAACACCCTCCTCCTCCACAAGCAGCGAGAGGGAGGCCTGAAAGGCACCAATCAACTCCAGACGCTCCTTACGTTAGAGAAAACGCAAATCAGGAAGAAACTGCTAAAATAGCTCAATTAGCTCAAATGCAGATTTTTCACTTCCTCCGTTTTGCTTGGGGAAAAAAAAAATACAACCAACAAACCCCAACCAAAAACCCAAACAACTAAACCCCAACCAACAACATCAGCCTGAAAATATCTCTTAGGCTGGTAAAAACCCAGGGAGGACCTCTGCAGCCAGGAGCAGACCAGGGGTGGGCTACAGAGAGAGACAGAGAGAGAGAAAAGACAAATGCCTCAGTGCAGGTGGTTTGCTCCTCTCAGAAAAGCTTTTTTCAGCTCTGTTGTGTGTGTGGTGAGCCCAAAGCACCCAAATTTGTGATTTCTCCTCCAGATTCTCAGGAAAAGGGAAATGAAAGGGTAGGGAGATGCAGCTATACAAAGCACTGAGAATCCACCTTTCTTTTTTTTTTAAGGAATGAGCCATAATGTTTGAAACTACTTTTCATATATATAGCAACCATCAGCTTAATCTTTACTTTTTTTTTTTCTCCCTCCCTTAACTGCAGGAAAATTCTCTGCCAGCCAACTAGATAAATTTAAATTTAATTTCAAGTGTTCCTCTAACTGCCTCCAGTCAGACCAACTGCTGGGAATTCAAAGTCAGAGCCTCCACGTTAAAGTTACCTGCAACATAAAAGTGTTTTTGCCTTTGCCAGAGTGGGGGGGGGGGGAAGGAAATCAGAAAAGGATAAAATATGATTATTTCTGGGGAAAGTTCCAGCCCCACAGTTCCCATAGCAAAACGAACATTTCTTTCTTTTTTTTTTACCTCCCTTTTATGCTTCTAAAATGACACATTTTAGACAAATCCTCCATCTCCAGCTTGAGCAGTAGTAGAACCGCTAGCAAGTCACACAGAAGTGAGCGTTTTCATCCTGGGAAGCAAGCACCGAAGTTGTTCAATGTTTACAATGAATAAATTTTGTACAGTGAATAAATTTGGTAACGTTATTCAAACGCTCAAAGCCTGTGTCCTGCCCCGAGCTGCAGAGAGCATCGTGCAGGCAACGGATGCAGCCCTGGGCTGCCTTTTACTCATTAAAAAATAAAAGGCATTTCCAGTAGCGGAAAAAAAACACCAAAACACCAACAAACCAACAACACCATGTAGTAAAAAGGGTAATTTAGAGAAAAAGAGTGAACTGGAGTGCCCGGCCCTTTGTATCGCCCAGCACAGCCTGGGGGAGTGCTGGATGAGGCTTTTTTACACTTTGTTTTGCAGCAAAACGCTCCCGTGAGCCACTGGCTGGAGAAAAAAGGGGGTGAAGGAGAGGAGGGGGTTCCCTTTCCAGCTTCCCAGCACCAGCCCAGCCCACGCTGCCCTCCATCCATCCGAGCTACTCTACCCACGGCCCTGCGGCTCCCCGGCGGAGCCAGCGTAGCGGTTCGGACCCGGCTCACCAACGCTCGCCCAGCGGCAGCCTGGCAGCCCCAACCGCGGAGCTCCCGACCCCCGGAGCCTTCTCCACGCTCCCCCTGCAGCCGCGGGTCTGTCCCGCACACGGCGCCGCAGGGACGCGGCCGCGCTAGATGCTCGCCGGGGGAGGGCTGTGCCGAGGGTGCAAACTGCATTAACGATCGCATCTCCGAACCAGAGCCGCCGCCTCCGGTCGCGGTGCCGGAGGGGCTGGGGCGAGAGGAGCCCTCGGGGAGCGGGGCTGGGACAATCACTTACCAGGAAGGGACCGGCCGGCCCACCCGAGCCGCCTCGGCACGGCAGCCCGCGGTGCCTCCGGGCCCACGGCCGCCGCG
>WBNM01019153.1:219106-283079 GCA_013399055.1 Ramphastos sulfuratus | reverse complement strand
GAGAAGAGCCTGGTTCCATCCTTGCTCTCACCCTTCACATGTTTATAAACCCTCAGCCTCCTTTTCTGTAAGCTAAAGAGACCCAGCTCCCTCAGCCTTTCTTCATATGGGAGATGATCCACTCCCTTCACAATCTTTGTGGCTTTGCACTGAACTTTTTGAAGCACCTCCTTGAAGGCATTCTTGATCTGAGGGACCCAAAACTGGGCACAATATTCCATATGTGGCCTCACCAGGACAGAGGAGATGATGACAAGAACCTCTCTTGACCCGCTAACCACATCCCTTCTAATACACCCCAGAGATGCAGAAGAGTTTATAACAGAATCAAATTCCTGTTATGTTCAGATTAGCATTTCTGCACAATTTCAATTCCACAACTACCTTTTTCTTCTACAATATTTAATGAAATGTTTATATTTATTTTTCTTTATTTTTAATAAAGTTATAGTTAATGTGTAGTTGAATAAACAAACTTTCCCATCTGCTGCCACTGCCATTTGCATACATTTCTAATTATTCAGCAGACTTCCAATATATTCTCTGTATTTTTTCTGGAGAGCAGCAGTTCTTAATTTTCTTTTTGCAATTCTACTGCTAGCATTAGTGTCTGTAAAACTCAGCTATAAGTACCTTGAATTGTCTGCCATGAAAAAGATGATATTTTTAAAATTGGAAAATCAAATTTGACTTCTAAAGCATTCACATGAATAACAAGCCTGGTGATGATTCTGGTGCTCTCTGGGTTTCTCAGAGTAAAGTGAGAAATGCTTCTACCGCAGCCTGATGCTGCGGTCTCTGTGTCTGTTTCTATTGCCACAGTGGGAGGAATGTTTCAGGCAAAGCCTTGGCTAAGCAAACTTGTGTGAAGAGGTGAATGTTCCCATTCAAGTGAGTTTCACTTTTTGTTGTTTTCTGCTAAGTTGCAGGATATCACTTTACCCTCAGAAAGTTCCGTAATGTGTATTGCCACATTAGTAAAAAGCCACAAATTCTACAACATAGTCAAAACTACTGACTTTGATGAAGTGTGCTAACCACTTTGAAAATGATAAGCCTTTCTTGCAAAGTAAAGGATAATTATCTTACTAGGAGAAGTTTGTTTTTTTTTTTTTTTCCTTAATTTAGCTGGAAATCTAAAATACTAGCTTCTGGATGCGGTTTGATGCAGCAGATTGGGAAACTCCTAAATCCAGTTAATTTGCAAACTCAGGTGGAAATGTTTTCATTCAGACTTGCAAGATTATAATAAGAAAGCTTTCCATTTCTCATTAATGACATAAAACAGTACTTCACAAGATAAGATTTGCCACATAATTTACTCAGATGTTGAAATTTTGGTCACTGTCCAAGAAATAAAGAATGTTGGAAGAATCTGAGTGTCGTGATATGTTCATGAAATACGTAAAAGGCTTTTGTTTTGTACTCCGTTGGTTAACAGATATGACAGGTGCAGGATATTCTAACTGCTCAAAATTAGACTATTTGCTTTTCTCTTTCTTGTTTTATCACAATCTGATGTAAAGCCTCTATTGTAGGGAGGAAATTAAGAGTTAATTGGTATAGGCGTAAAGAAAGTCCTCCAGAGACTAGGAAGTCTTAGGGAAGACACAGGACATTGTAATTGTTTATTCTGTTCTATTTTCTATATCTCCCTATATATGGGAGTTCACAGCCAATTTCTTCTCTCTCTCTCTTCTCTGAGCGGACATGGCAGCTGCTGTCTCTGGGTTGTGGGGGAGTTTGTGGCCTTGGCTGGCAAACTAATTTTTGGTATGCCACTGGGCATTGAGGCGTGGTAGGTCTGGGCCTAGTGTGGAGGGTGCAGTTTGGCCTAGAGGCCTAAGTGCAGGGAGAGGTTTTAGAAGGGTTTGGCTGGGTGTATATATTCCTTTCTCTGAATACTTTTGGTATTTCTATATAAATTTGTAAATAACATTCATATTTTGACCTCCAATTCTGTGTGAGTGTATTTATTTTACTCTGTTGGGGTAAAATACCTTTCTGTGCTTTTGTCCTGGGCAGCTTGTGGCTCAAAACCTGGACAGCCTCTAAAGACATTAATGCTTCCAGTGATAATAAAACAAGAAAATGTCTCTGATAGTGTTTTACATGTATGTGCATTACATAGGCTTTGATTTAGCCAACACAGTCACGTAGTGTCTCTTCATTTGTGACCTGAACACGTTATGCAGTGTAGCAGTTCTGGAAATAACCATTACAGGTATGCAAAACATGCTTATTTTTTCTGACATGATGTTACTGGAAAAGTTTAAAATGTTTATTCTTTTTTTTTTTTTTTTGCCCTATGTTTTTGAGGTGGGAAGGAATGATCTAAAAATAAATAATTACAGGGATTGTTTTAGCATTTGCAGATGCTGAATCATTATTAGATGAATTTAAGTGACTGACACAGTTTTAATTTATGTTAAGCTTCTAACGGTTTTTTGTTAGCACTTCTGAGCAGAGGATTGCAAAAGAATTATCAAGTGCTGTTACAAAAAGGGGGTGGGGCTGCCTGTGACGATACTAGGTACTGTAATGAAAGGCAGACAGTATTTTTCAAGAGGATACACATTGAAAGTGGGTTTTTTATAGACCAAATAACTCTCAGAACCCATACACCATAACCCTGACTTCCATTAAGTGAGGTGTTCAGTTCATTCAAGACTACTTACTTGCTGCTCTGGAGAGTCTGAAAACATGAAAGAAAACAATCTGGTAGGATTTCTGATGTTTAGTGACACTGGGGTGAAAGGACATTTTCTAAATGAACTCAAAGTTCTATGGAACAACACATTGTTAACAATCAAAACTATGTAAGATTAAGCCTGCAAAAGATTTGCTTTATGTAATAAAAAGTTGTCAAGTTGCTTAGCTGGAGCTAAGAGAATTAAACTAATTAAAGGCAGTGAAATCAGGTCTCCAGTGAGTACAAGCATCCACTAATCAATACAGCATGTTAGAAAGTACTGGGGCAGGATTTGTTCAGAATGCTCATGGCATGCATCTGAAACAACAGTTGCCAGCTGGAGAGTTGGTTCATGCTTCCTCATGTGCCCAGTGCATTTCATGGCCACAGAGCCAAGAGGCTGAGCCTCTTTTAACTGCTACTAAACTGTGTGGAGGGAATAGCAGAATGGTAGCTATAGTAAGTAGGTTGTTAGTCCTGAGCTGATGTTTGCAGTAGGTCTCTTTTCCAAGTGGGAAAGTGCCTTCGTTTAAACAAGGCTTGGAGAACTTTTTCTGTATGACCTCAGTCAATTGGCTTGAGTGGTCAACTATTGCTGTCCGCCCAAGGAACCAAGGCTTATACCAGATCTTCTATATTTTTGCACTTGATTTATAAAAGCTTTCAGGAATAATTTACTAAAAAAACCCTTTCTTGACTACTTAGTCTAAGACTACCTGAAGCCTGATAGTCTATGTGTGATGTGGAGGTATGTGTGACAGCTAAATTATGCAGCCGGAAATTTTCTGCTCTTTTCATACCGTGCAGTAGAATCTGATTATTAAACTGATTATTCAAAATGCTGCTACTACTGAGCAGCCTCTTGCAGTGACAGTTGTGAGACAAATACCCCAATTTAGGAAGTCCCTTGAAAGGGATGTGGAATAAACCAGGGGAATGATCTTTAGAAAGTTCTTGCCTGGAAAAGACCCATCATAGCTATGAGCCTCACATGAAGCCTGTCAGCCATAATACAAGTCTAAAATTAGAGACAACACTGTTAACAGTGAAAATTAGAGACAATAAGAGTTATGCAGTTTTTGTTTATGTAGTGAAAGGGCATAGAGGCTTTGGTGTTATTGGAAACCCTGGTATGCCAGTTAGCTGCTCAATTATAATGACTTTAATAAATTAACAAATAAGATAACAATGGAAGTGACCATTCACCTGAACATTCCCACATTAATTAGCAACAGAGGGATTTTGTATCTGACATTTTAGTTTTGAAGTAACTGGCAAGTTGTTTGTTGGCAAGTGTAGGTGGGAGGGGGAACGAGAGGATTTGTGCTTGGGTGATGACAGCTCTGGTTCCTAGAAAGCCTAAGGTTCACATTGCAGCATCCTGGTTCAATAGTTCTGAACAAATACGAATTAAAGAATTATCATCACTGTGCTTTTATTGTTCTTGTAGCTAGAGATGGGTATAAAAGTCTCTCTTAAATCAGTCAACTGCATAAAAATTTGCTTGTTTTAAATTGCTTAAGTTCAGGGACCATTCAGACATGTAGGTACTTCCTCTTTAAATATTTCAGCATTTCTCAATGTGTACTTGCATGAGAAATAATTTTTAAAGAACTTGCCAGTGTCTTTCAGGGCGCAGTAAGAAAAGTAATAGTGAAGAATTCCCAGAAATACTATTTAAATGCAGGTCTGGAAAGCAGAAACTTGTGACATTTAATCCCAGTACTAAAACTAATCCTTCCTTAGCATTTACTTATCCTAGGATTCTCCTAATCTTATTACTACAAAATTATTTTCATTACTAACTGTCAGGCACCTATCTTCAGGCTTTAGCAGTTAATCCCCACGCCTCATTGGACCCATTGTACAGACAGACGTGCTACCTTGCTACATTCTACCATGAGTATGCTGTGACTGTTATGGCTTGGATTCAGGAAAAAAAACTGAAGTCTTTTTATGACTTGAGCTATACACATGCACACATTAACTGTATGCATTTTTAATCCAGGATAATGATTGTGAGGAGAATGAAAGGGGCTCAATCCAAATCACTAGTACCACTCATATGCTATTTGTAATGCATCATCACAGTAATCAACAATGGTTACCCCACATTCTTTTAAAACTATCTGTGAGGTTAAATGACCAATTGGTTCAAGAGACTGATTGCCTTTATCAGACTGTTCCTTAGGAATGGAGTGTTGAGATAAATGCTGTTAATTAAATACAAATCCTATTCTCAATTGTGCAGAAACAGCCTTGCTACTGGTCCCTCTCCTAATCTTGTTATAACACTCCCCTGATAGGTCTCATTAGATTGTCTTGTTAGCTGATACAGAGTCTGTTTTGCAGCAGAACAGACATAAGAGTTAATCTTAGTCAGTTGTAATGTGTTTCAACTGCTAAAGGGTTTTTACTTTTACTTTATTCACTTTTGCTTACTCTCATCATCTAGTTCCTTTTGTTCTGTTGTTCAAAACAATAGACGTGTGAAACCAGTAATTTATTTACTTTGATTAGTTTTTATTTAATCTGTCACGGTTTATAGGATTTAATTACTTTTAAATCATTAACTTAAACCGAACAATGTGAGGGGGGAGAGAAAAGCCCTGAGTGTCTGGTAGAGTGTGAATGGGACATGCCATGAGCTAGTTCCTGATTTGCTGCACTGAAGGGATTGCTTCAAACACAGAGTTTTAATCAGAGATACTCTTCTATTTTGCCAGGAGAATTTATGGAAATATTGTCACCTATAATTGCATGTGTGGCACCTTCCCAGTTTCTTTCTCTGTGACTTTCTCTGAAATTCAGCTACAGATCTGACTCTCAGTTACTTCAGAGATCTAGAAGACCAAGGCCTCTAGAAAAAATATTTTTTTCTATGAAGTAATTTCAGTGTTTGGAGTTGTCCATGACTGTGCTGAGTTCACTGGATAGTTTATGGAAGATGAATTTAAATAGAAGTAGCATGTTTTGCACAGCAGTGTTGTTAACAGAAGACTTAAGAATTCCTAACCATAAAGAACTCAAGATTAGGGGCAGTGGATATGCTTAACCTTGATTTCAGTAAAGCATTTGACACTGTCTCCCACAGCATCCTCATAGCTAAACTGAGGAGGTGTGGTCTGCGTGATGTAGTAGTGAGATGGATTGGGAACTGGTTAAAGGAGAGAAGTCAGAGAATTGTGGTCAATGAGACAGAGCTGGAGGCCTGTAACTAGTTGGAGTCCCTCAGGGGTCAGTACTGGGGCCAGTATTATTCAGTGTGTTCATTAATGACCTGGATGAGGGCATAGAGTGCACTATCAGCAAGTTTGCTGATGACACCAAGCTGGATGGAGTGGCTGCCACACTGGAGAGTTGTGCTGTCATTCAGCGAGACTTAGGCTGGAGAGTTGAGCAAGGAGACATTTAATGAAGTTCAACAGGGTGTAGTTGTGCATCTGGGAAAGAACAACCCCATGTATCAATATAGGTTGGGGAACTGACCTACTGGAGAGCAGTGAAGGGGAGAAGGACTTGGGAGTACTAGTGGATGGAAGAATGGCCACGAGCCAGCAGTGTGCTCTTGTGGCAAGGAAGGCCAATGGTATTCTGGGGTGTATTAGAAGGAGTGTGGTCAGTAGGTCGAGGGAGGTTCTCCTTCTCCTCTCCTCTGCCCTGGTGAGACCTCATCTGGAGTATTGTGTCCAGTTCTGGGCCCCTCAGCTCAAGAAGGACATGGAGATACTTGAGAGAGTCCAGTGCAGAGCCACAGAAATGATGAAGGAAGTTGAACATCTTCCTTATGAGGAGAGACTGAGGGAGCTGGGGCTTTTTAGCTTGGAGAGGAGGAGACTAAGGGGTGACCTGATTAATGTTTATAAATATGTAAGGAGTGAGTGCCAGGAGGATGGAGCCAGCCTCTTCTTGGTGATGCCCAGTGACAGGACAAGGAGCAGTGGGTGGAAGTTGAGGCATAGAAGGTTCCATATGAACCTGAGGAAGAATTTTTTCCCTGTGAGGGGAATGATATACAGAAGAGTCTTACTAGTATTTAATTACACATTAAACCTAGTAAATTGATTTTCCCTGGTTTTAGGCCCTTTATTATTGAAATTGAGGCCCATTGCAAATTCTGACCTTCACTTTTTGTGAAACATATCTGGTGTTTTGTCTGCTTATTGTCCCACCGAAGTCCCAAGAGTATGGGTTTTAACTTCACAGAATGATTCCATCAGCCTTTAGATGATAAGAACCTCACAATCTCATGTTTCCCAAAAGTTGTGGTAGTGAAGGTATCTTCCACTGCTGAGTTTTTTTTCTCTCTGCTAGTCTCTGCTTTTCCTTCTTCCAATGTATCCCTTTGCTTTTGAGACTTGCACAAAAATTCTGAGGAGTCAGACTCTCGGGATTTTCCTTGTCCTCAGAACTCTTTTGGTGAAATGAATGTATCCTAAGAAACTGGTATGTCAAGCTAAATTATCTCCACAAAAGACAGATACCCATGTGCAGTGCAGCATCAGATGTACAACCCATCTGTTCTAGCTGTTAAGGCTTCCAAATATCCTTCCTTTTTCAAATGTAATTTTACTCTCCTGTCTTTCATGCTCCGTGTTACATATGTGACAAATACCCAGCTAGAACTGTCTTTCTGAGGAGGAATATAGGTGGGAAAATTGATGGTATTCTTTAGGGAACACTACATCTTCATATTTATTATTCATTCTTGCATAGGCATAGTTTTCTTGCATTTGGAGCTCCTGCTTTAAGCTTTCTACTACAGCATTTGTAAATACACAAGTGATACTGGCTCACTGTTCAAAGAGGGAGGAATGAGAGTATCTTTGGAGAACAGAATTGGGAATCTTTGCCAAGTAGCTGTATGTTTTAAGGAGCAAAGAAGGATTACTTGGCAGATGAAAAGTGGGTGGGCTGATTCAAGTGTGGGTGCTGACATGAAAGAAGAAATAAAACTGAGAATAAGTACAGGAAACAAATGTGCAGGTAGGAGGGACAAGTGAACTGTTTACTCAGCAACCTAATAACCTTTTCAACTCCAGCATAACCAAATCACAATCATCTTGGTGATTTTCCTCTTAACTGGCCCACAGCCACAAGTTTACTGGCCAAGTGTTTTTAAAATTCAAAATGTGAATGGGTTTGTGAAACTTGTGGCATATTAAGAGCCGTATCTCACCACACTGGAGCAGGTTTTAGCATGAATTATTATGTATGATTTAGTTTGAATTGAGAGTATTCATACAAGTTTTTCATGGGTATGACTAAGTGGTCAACTGGTCTTAGCTCTGTTCACTCTGAGTTCAGACCAGGTCTAAATATCAGGTAGCATCTAGAATATGTGGTTAGGTTTTGATCTTCTAACACTGTGTTTTTAGTTTTTTTAACTTTGATATTTTTTTCCTGGATAAAGATTTTTTTGTGTTTTGTTTTTGTTCAGCCTTTGTGCACGGGTAAAAGGAATGGTAAATTCTTCCTTGGGGCAAATAGATGGGCTCTTGTTAGTATATTCAGTTTTCAGAGACTGAAATTCAGCAATATATTGTTCAAAAAAGCACAAGAGAGAGCTGCTAAAGCTGCTTCTTGTGGGTAGTGTAACAAGAACAAAATGCATGACAGAATTTTTTTTTTTTTTTTTTTTTGGTCCTGAAAGATGAACAGTCTAGGGGTCTTTGAAGATGTCAGGATATACTTAACCAACAGCCATTCCAGGTTCTGCCTTGTATAATGCAAGGGTGATATGACCTTGTAGAATGAAAATGGCTCCCATTTCCTTGGTGAGCAGAGCCTTGTGGATATTCTGGCTATGAGCGTATGATGAATTATTCTATGGGAAATAACAAATGTTTTCCTCAAGCCCATACTGGGTTTTTAACATGCATCTGCTACTTTACCAACAGCTTCCCACATGCTGCCACAAAATTATAACTTGCACATTTTGGTCTTGGAAGCAAATGTTTGCTATAGGCCTTGACATCTACCTCAGAGTCCCCAAGGATGGTTATAAAATGTTTGCATAATTAATTTCTTTTTTCGGAAAACAACTTTTGTTTATTTAAATGGTACTGAATGTAATTGTATCCAGATGTCTTAAACCCCTGTGAGTGGTAACAACAGAGAATTTGCAACAGCCAGGAAAGACTGTCACTTGCAGGAATAGAGAGAGCAGCCCCTGCTGCTGCTGAAACTGCTTATGTGAAGGCTGAACATCTGACCACCTGTGGTTTCTGAGAGTGTTTGGCATCTCTTGTAGACACAGACAAGATAACATCCTTCATCTCACCTTGCAGAAGTTCAATCATTAAATCAAACGGCACTTCCGCAGTTAGCTAAGCCCCCATAAAATGTGAGTAGCTAAGCTTTTAAGAAACAGTTCTGTTGGTGTTTAGAATCTATAAGTTAGTAAAATAATAGAGCCATAGATTTAGGAACTGATAGGTACTCCATATTTTAAACAAGAAACACTTGAAAATACATCCCCTCATTTGCTTTCCTTATTAAATGCTGAGTTCTGCACCTCAGCCTGTCCTTATAACTGAAAATGTCATTAATTAGAACAGTGATAGAAACTGTTTGTGCTTTCCAGTTGTAGCCAAAGAGATATAAAAGAGCAACCCCAAATTTCTTTTACAAATTATGATCACAGTGGTAAAGTACTAAAAGATGCAATACAGAGCTAGCGCCTTCCAGTGATTTCTAGACTAGATGCTCATGCCTGAGCCTGACCTAACTCTATCTGAATACAGTGGAGAGACTCCTCATATCTAATTATGCGGGATTTTTTTGTATGCTATACCTCAGAAGTACTATTGCCAATTACAGGAGGAGTAGCTTTAAGTTCTCAGTGTCTTCTATGAAGCCAGACAACTCTATTGACTTCCATGATTATCCAGAATGTAAATGATTATAGCAAAGCTAGGACTCTGGCTGTATAATCTGCAGTGCAATAAAACAGGTTGAAGTGTAACAGATAAAGGAGAAATGTGTTGTTTTTTCAACCAACACATGAAATCCAGGGACTATTGCTGCCTGGTTAATAAAAGTGCTTCCACTCAGGGAAGGAGAGAGATTCTTATTCTAAGTGTTTTTAATCTAAGCACTGATAAATTGTCTGATCTGGCCCTATTGCAAGTATTTTAAACAGTAAAATATAACCATATGCTAAATACCATGAAATTTCAAAGAGGTGTAGGAAGAGGTATTTACATTAGTGGGCAGGATTTTTTACTTTGTTTATCAATTTGTGAGTTTGCTTTTTTATTTTATTTATTACCCTATGGATCTGTTTAGATTTTTGTGTGTGTGTGTGTGTGTCTGTGATTTTATTTTCTTTGTTGTTTTCCTATACATTAGAATTTACATAATGAGTATAAATACATCTAATTGCATGTCATCTCCCCACTGAAACTTGTAATTACAGAATATGATGTATAATGACGTCCATGGTAAATTTACTGGGGGGAAATATGAAGAAACACCATAGCAAATTGATTTTAAAAATGAAATTATAGTGTAACACACACCCCTAGAAGTACTTGAATTTAGCCACTTGAATCTTTAATGCTATCTTGTTTAGATAGTATTCCCTTTATCTATCTATCTATCTATCCATCCATTCATCCATCTATTTATTTACATATTTATTTATTTATTTATTCTTAGTATTTTTGCCTGGGAAAATTTTGTTTAGTTTCTTTTTCAGATAGCATTTTACTTTCTCCAACTCAGAGGCTAAATTTGAGCATTTTTACCTGGCCAATTGTTATGCATTATTTTGTCTAAGCATTTCACTTTTACTATACAATTAGGTTAAACTAGAGAACTTAAAAGCTGCAAACTGTGTAGGAAATACATAAATAGATACAGGTTAAAGGAAAAGATATTTTGTACCTTAAAATCTTCTAGATCTTAAGGAAGCATATGTCTTTATTAGTAGTAAATATTCAATCAACAAACACAAACTTCTCTTAAACTCCAGAAATTCCTGCATTTGTTACCCAATTGGAAGGAAGCTGTAATCAAAGGCAAGACAGTAATTTTAGAAGTTTATTTTAGTGTTGCAAATGTGTCATTAATTTTGTCACTGGGAATCCACTAAAGGATTAAAAAAATTCTAGTCCTCCTCTAAATGGAATAGCAGCTAAATCTATAGNTATGAGTGAAGTAGACATCACCATTGTTTTCTTTTCACAGCCTATAATATAATTTTCTCTATTAAAATATTCCAATTAGCCTTAAACCAGCACAACAGGTAGCAGCTGTGGCCCTTGACAGAGATGTTTGAACGTAGTTCTTTGTTTCTAGGCGCTGTGTGGTCTTTATCTCAAGAAGGTGAAGAACAGAACTTAGTGACTCACTAAGTTACTTTGTGCTGGTGGCTGAATGCCTTGTTGCAATGAACATTGCTTTGTGGATTCATAGACTCTTAGGCATCCTGTGGGATTCTGAAGTACTTGTTCAGCCACAGAAGCCTTTGGGAGGGCCACTATATAAAACTTTTCACTTTTCACTTATGGTGAATCTAGAACATACATTGCCAGATGTCAAATAAACTTAGTAAGGAGACTGGAAATTCTAGTTAGCAGTTTCCAGTTCATCTTGGGCATGCTCTGAATACTTAATGGAAGATCTCTTAATAATTCTGGTGTCTCATATGCATATTGTTCTAGTTGATTTATGCTTGGTACAAGTGAGAAGGATAGAAAATATTCAGAGCAGGCTTTCCTGAGGTCTTAAGAACAAAGTGCAGTAGGCAAGAGATGGGAAAATCCTGACTTTTGGCACATTAGGGTGAAAACCCCAAAAGATTCTAACTGTCCTGTGTTGGTAGCTAGTCCTTTCAGAAAGCACCGACAGTTACTTGCAGTCTTCCAAAGGAAGCTGATCTGGCCCAATTCCACCTTCAAACAACTCCTCTTCTATTGCCTCCTGAGAGCCTCTTTTGCCTCATCAGTGCAAGGTCAACGTTTGACCTTGCAGTGAGTTATCTTGTGACAGATAATTTTGTTCACAGTGCATTCTTTCTGCAGCACAGCCTTGTCAATAGCCTTCTTTCTGAAAAAGTGCTTCCCGGGACTCATTTTGCAATCACCACGCCATTTATAAATGGGCTTTTTCAGGCAGATGACAGCTGAGCTGAATTCCACTACAGTCAAACCGCATCGCTTGAAACACAGAAGAACGGTTCCTCGATAGGCTGGATTTCTGGACTTGTTTATTAAAACACAAGAATTAAATGCTGTACTCCTCATCCCTTTAGAATTTCTTTTTGCCCTTCCCCTCTTCTCCAATTCAGTCATTCACAGTAGCAGACTCCTTTACATAACTGCCAGCAACACACATTTTCCAACTGCACAAACGAAATGAAACCACTGAGCATAGCTGTACCAGAGGCATGATTAAATGTATTATAAACTACAAAGAGTAGGAGGAACATGCATGAAGGCAGAATCTATCACAATGTATGTGGGGGTAAGGAATCAGTTAACTTATTCTACGTTAATGCCATGGTACATATGTATGTGTGTAGCCGTTTAGTCTCAATTTCTTTGTAAATAGTTGGGAACAGCTAAATGTCTGTGAAGACCCATTAAGATATTGCTCTGAAGGTAGGAAATTCTTGGTTCAGTGTAGTTCTCTTGCAAATGAATTTGAAAGTTGTTTATGTTTGACTGAAATAGCATAATGGAGAACAAATGAAAGACACATTTAATTACATCTGTGGAATTAAATAAAACACAGTGATAGAACGTATACATAAAGGTTGCAGTGGAGAGTTTTATTTTCTGAGAAATGGATTGGTTTATTTATTATTCATAAACTAAAATACACAAAATGGTATCTGATGTGTCCATGCTCTTTGTCTTTAGCATATTTTCATTTTCTCTGAAACAAGATTTGTTGAAAGAGCTTCTTTCTGTTGATGTTTTCAGAAGATACTTTCTGAGCAGCCCTGAGATATTTAATAGTGGGTCTTAGTTCTCCACTTCTTAATTTTTTTTTTAATGAATGAGTGCATGTGTCTGCTACTTTGCAAAAAGTTACTTCATAAAGTGAGGCAAAATATTCATAGAAGAAATGGAAAATTTGATCATAGCTTGCTATAACTGTTATGTGATCTGAGTAGTACACAGCATAGGTAGGGATCTGCCACTGACCATGTGTGCAGTTAAAATGCCTGCTTTGGTGCAGCTTTGTTCATGAGTATTGTGAACATATAGTGGGCCCAATCCAGCCAGTTGCACCATAGTGAGCTGAAATACAAACTGACAGACCACTTTTCAAAGAGGTGACCACAGCTGCAGGTGGGCCAAATGTCCTCCACTTGCTGAACAGACAGCTGTTTATTGTTAGGTTCATACATGTTTCATTTCATTTTCTCACTGCCTACCAAACCTCAAACCTACTGTTTTTGTCTTACTCTAACAGAACTTTTTTTTCCCCAACTGCTTTCCCATCTGCTTCAGTGATACAGCATTTCCTTATCTCCACAATCCCATCCCTTCTCACATGGTTGTGAGGTACAAGATGTCCTGACACTTATCACCCTCCGAGTTCCCACATAGATGAGATGGCCAGCTAAACATTCTGTTGACTACTCTCTCAGGTTCCCACACTTTGGAGTATCCCTATGTTTGTCCATTCCAAGCATAGGATCTGGGATTGATTTCCTTAGTTCTGTCTCAAAGCATTGAGCAGGAGAGTGGTAGGAAAGCTAAAGTAGCAAGACTTCAATTTATTGTTTGTGATGCTTTGTCTATGGAGTGACTTCTGCAGCAGCCCTGAGCAGACCTGAGTCTGCCCAGGTTCTCTCAGAAGCAAATGAGTGAGAGGTAGAGGAAGACATCCCTCTCCTAGGGGGTGTTTAAGATTTCCTCTTGCTAGCTATTACTTTCTGTGCAATATGTTCTCCCCCAGAACTGACTCTACTGTTTCAATGCAGATGACCTTTGTCTAGTCATCCAGGCAACAGATAGAGCTACCTAGTTTCTATATTTGGTGGTGAGTACGTGGACATTGGGCTATACAGTGGGTATATGTTACTTGAATCTAGGTGGGCTGTTAATTGAGAACAGTTAAGTCAAACATGGTGAAGGTCTAGTCAGAAAAAGAGGTAAATGTCATTCTGGGCAAAACAGGAGGCAGAAATGCAAGCATCACTGCTGTGAATGCATGGAAGGAAAGAAGGGAAGTCGCTGTGGAAGAAGAGAAAAAAAGGATGAGATTGCACCCAAATGTGTTACTTTTCAAAGCTAGCTGCATGAAGAGATAAAGCTGTGCTTGAGAGTCACTGAGAAGCAAGCAGACCTTAAAAGAATGGAGAGATGTATCGAAGTAGAGGAAAAGCCTTAAGGCTGTGCTGTCATTCTCACTGAACCCTGATCTCTCTAAGATGATGCAGTGTCAACCTTCTGCTTTCCTATTACATTTGGAGTGGGAACTGTGGTCTTGGAAAGTCACAAGGAAGGATCAATGTTGATTGCAGGAATACAAATAACATTTTCTGGGTTTGTGGGGTTTTTTTTTGTTGGTTTTTTTTTTGGTTCCAAAGCTGCATATCCAAGGAAGGAGGAAGCAGAGGTGAAAAATACCAGGGCTCATTCCTCCCTCCTGTCTTTTATTCCCTTCTCTTCCTGTAATCCACTGTATCCTAGCAGCCAGGTTGCAGGTGAAACAAGTAAGAGCACAGCTCCAGAGGGAGCAGTAAGATAAGGCCACTTAAATAGCAGGGATGTGTTCTGGGCTCATGAAGTTTAGTTAGGTGGTAGAAACAGTACCAGTAGATAGGCTGTTAAGATTTGATGTTAGCCATCACTGCCTGTAGCTGAACTGATCCATATTGCCTGTTTTAGGACAGTGCATCTCAGACATAGCCTAGAAGTGCAAAAGCAAAGAATTATTTTGAACCAATGTTACGATTTCCATTACGAGCCCCCAAATAATGTTAAAAAGTTCAGCCTTCTATACTTCTTATTATTCAAGCTGAAATTGCCATATTCCTTGACATATATTTTAATTGTTTTTCTGTAAGTGCTTGACATGATTAAGTTTTTCTCCTCAGCTAGCTACAAGAAATATTTGACATGTCAGGCTCATCATGGTGCTGATGCAGTCTGGGAGAAAATCCAAAGTACACTGAAGTTGGTGGAGTTTTCAGTATGCTCACTGATAGTTAGGGCCCTGACAGATATATTTTCTTTGGCTGATTTTCAGAAATAGTTAATTAGTATAATTAATGGAATTTGATGTTACCTATGTTGCCTTCAAATGAAAGCTGATCTGAAATTTGACAGAAGCTAAATCAATTAGTAACAGAAAGACCAGGAACCAGCAAAAACAGAATGTCCAGTACACAGTTCTTGTGGCTGATCAAAAGGCAAACTTGAAACTGAAAATGCAAGTTGAAATAGCAGAGATGGACAGAAAATCAGTGAGACTAGATGGAATTTTTTTCATGCATCTCTGAATTTTAATTAGATATGAATGCCTTCAGAATACAATCTTGTTTCTCCAAAATTCTTGCAAAAAAATTGACAATGGAAATGTTAGGGAATGTTTTTTTCATACCTATCCACTACATGACCTCAGTTACCTATTTCATTTATATGTCAGTTTTATGCAAAAAGGGTAGCTTATTCCTTTTTGAGTGTTTTGTCAGAGAATAAGAGAATAATTATTTACATGGAAACAAATCAGTTCGATTTTTAAAGTAAAAGTCACTAAGTACATATGATCCATTTTCAAAATCCATTTTCTTTTATTCAAGGTTTCTTGCATTCTAGACAATTGCTCTTTTTTGTTATGATGGCTCATAGTGTCTTAAGGCTAACAAATCTTTCAAAGTGACAGGGTACACTTGGTGCTCTGAGGACATAAAATGGGTTCTGTCTATCAGGGTCTTTAGAGAATTATATATATGGTGGAAGCTGTGTCAGAATTTATCTTGGTCAAAGCTAATATTAAAATCACTGTCAGTTTCCAGGCATCTCTACTACATTTGAAAGTGTTGCAATTGGTTAACGCAGTCATGTTTATTGATATAAAATTTGATGGATTGTGTGAGTAAACTGAGGAAGAAAAATATTTAATATCTATTGTGCCAGACTTCTACGTTTCAGTGAACTATGAAAAAGTACCTATGGGTAAGGTATGTTATCTCTTCAAGTGTTGCTAGTCACTACACTGTATATGAGATATAAATGTTCTTTTTTGCACTGTAGTACTTGCAGTGAATTTCCCTGGAGGGAAAAATAAGTGTATAGCCATAAACCAGAAAACAGTTCTGTATCACGTTCCATCTGGTAATGAAGGCAAGAGTAGAGGTGAATAGCAAACTTTCCCGATCCGTGCATGTCCCAGCATAAATTTGATATAACTACAGTTGTCAGGGAAGTCACCTCATGCATCACCTCATTTAACCTGTGTGGGATGAGGCCCCTGAATTCACTTCCAGTACTGGCTTGTATACTGATGAGCATAAGAATCAAAGAAAGTAGGGAGAAACAAAGAAGGTAGAATGAGCACATGAGAATCTCATGTACACACACAAGTATTGCTCTAGTAGTTCACACATCAAGGCAGTTATGGGTGTAATACCTGGATTTACATTTATTTATGTGATTCTTACTTATATCAGCTGACTAAATCTGCTACTTGCCAGCAAGAAAGAAACTTATTTATTTTATCAGAGATACTATATTGTTTTGGAGAACTGCCTTTTTTTGATATGCATTAAAATGAAGTAAAAGAATACCGAAGTTAGAATCCATATTCACAATAATTACATTCTCAATGTCAGTTACTTCCATCAATACTGTAGATCCAATTGCAGAAGAAATATGTTTTTAGTGATACCTGAAGTCCATTTTAGAAAATGTGTATAGGAGTAGGATGTTGCTGTTTGATTTCAACACAGGCGATAACTAAAGGGGCATTAATGTAGCAAGAATGTGTTTTTACTGTGAAAAGTTTTCACTGCATTCATCTGCACTGACTTTAGAGAGGTGTCCATATAGCGTCTGTTGTGACTACTGGATGCTGAACTGTTACCATTTTCAACAAACAGGAGTCTTTGAAACTCTGTACCTAGCAGAGCTGGGAATGCCACGTGAATCTTCTGCATCCATTTAAAACCAGATAATAGCCTTCATTGTGATGAAGGGATGAAGGGTGGAAAGCAGCTTTTGCTAATGAAGTGCTCCAAAGTCTGGTCGCAACACAGGAGCACAGGTCCTCATCTAAGCAGAGTCATACTTCTGAAAGATTTTGAGACATAGTAAAAAACACAGATTTGAAGAATTTCTTCTACGTTGACAACAGTTTTGAACAGAATTGGCAGAGTTACAGACACATGAACAGCAGCATTGCATGTTGTGGAAAGGATATGGGATGTTTCCGATAATACTTTCTGTACTGAAGTGCTTGTGTAAGTGAAGGACATTAATTCAAGTACTGCATGAGCCAAGTTTGCTCTTTTTCCCTGGCACATCCCCAGCAGTCCAATCCTAGGTATAGAAGCCGCATCTTTGTTCAAACTGAAACAGAGGAAGATTTATTCTCTTCTACTTTTATGGAGACTTTTCTCTCTTTCTTATTTGAATAATGAATAGGAGTTTCAGAAAACCCCACCAGAGATGATCCTATCCAAACTTGTATGCAAGGGAGACCTATTTAGACCTTTGTAATCCCACATAGTTTTCCTACAAAAAATCTTGTGCTCATGATAATTTTCTTCAGTTTCAATATGAGATTTCTTCATGTTTCTCATCTCTTTCTATCTTCTGTATTTGAAATATTACATGAGTTTATAATTTTACAACTCATACCAGCTGGCAGAAATGAGAGTGTTGGAAGAATAGGATTCCTCACTCCCAGGATGGTCTATTTCCTCTGCAATATAGAACTGTTCTTGGCTTCCCATGTAAATCCCTGACAGGTGCTGCTCTTGTGGTCGTGTTCCTGACCATTCCTTTGCTATGAGGTAAATTGCGCATTTCATTTAAAAAAAAAAAAAAAAAAGTATTAATTTTAAACCAAAGATGTGTTCTTTAAGGGACGTTTTGATACATCTTTTTGTGTGATGTTTTTTATTTGACTGTCTTTAAGCTGTCTTTAATGTTTTAATGCATCGTAATCCAATTTGTGAAATGAAGTAATTACTAGTAATTGTAATAAATAAAGTCTAGCAATTGCCATGTAGTAAGAACTATCACAGAAAGAGCATAATTCCCATTCTTGTTTTGCTCCACTTGTCATCTTGGAAAGGATGGCCCTGTCTTTCATGGATGAAGTCTCCTCTGTTTTTGATGGGAAGGTGTGCCAACATGATCTGTCATGGTGAGAGACACATTACAGAGAACTATGTGCCTCTGGAGGTACAGAACTCTGGAGTTCTGTGGTTTTGCTGTTTTCTAAATGCAAGTTCTCAAATGTTGAAATGTATATTGCCTTAGATTAGCGTGAAATTGATCCGGTCTTAGAGTAGGTCAGGGGAAAAAAATGAGCACAGAAATGCATCATCAGTGAACTCAGCAGTCTTAATTGGTAAACAATAGAGCTGTAACTATTTTATTTTGATAATATTCACTAACAGAGTAATTATCATTTTAATTGATATGTATGAACAGGTGCTTACACTGAAAGCAGTTTCAAACTGGGATGCGTTATGCTTGAAAACTAGCCTGGTTGATTGTTCTCATTAGCCAAACAGATGGCTGGACTTTTGCTTGCCATTTTTTGGAGAGAGAATTATAATCTGACAATATTTTACATAGTGTGAAGTATTTATAAATCAATAAAAGATGGAATTTATGCTCAGTATTAGTGTAGAGTAAATGCAACTCACATGCTGGGAAATGGCATCTCCATGATAAATATCAAGCTACTGTTCTAATTAACTCTTTTGGAGAGTTTACTTTCAAGTACAATGAGACTAGAGCATAGACATGTTCAGGAGCACGTGGAAGGAGACCTTATGTTAAATGATGGATTTTAGCACCCTTCTCTGGACAGCATGCATCTATCTGTTTAATTTCCATCTACTGCCTGTTTTGTCAAACTTCAGGGCTTCTTAGGAGGCGGGTTTTTTTGCATCTCTGAATATTAATTGGGCACACTCTAAATGTTGGCTTGCATATTTTAGCCTTGTTGAAAAGACAGTTATGTGGGGATTCCAAAATTTTTATTATACATTTATTTTTAGATTTGAGAGCCCTCTTCCATTTTCCTCTGTATAGTGTAGGATAGCTCTTTGTAATCTGTGCAATAGCCGTGATGGCTGTATTGTGCTCCCTTGTCTGGATAGCAATGTGCTTTTGATAGTGTTTGCTCCAGTATAATTAGAACTTCCTCTCAATTTGTTATTGTATTTGGGCGTGTGGAAATGCCCGACCTTGAAGAATTCTATTTTATTTCAAAATGAGTGTTTTTATGTACCTTTTACTCTAAAAATGGAGAGAGATATATGCTGTAAACAAGTGAAGGCGATCACCTCTGATTATGTGGTGCCAGAATATAAATGTTTGTATTGTTTATCCATGTTCCCACGAGTTACAAGATACCAGGCTAATAAATATTCCTTGTTGTATACCTCTTCTAGTCTTGGTTCTGGATCTTGATTCCTTTACCAGTGATACTCTCTGAACTGTACAAAGTCTCCTGAGATGTCTGGCTTGCAACCAAACCAAATCAACACCTAAAATAATAAATCTCAGAAAACTGTATCTGAGATTCTTAACAGAGTTTATTTGGTACTTCTTATTTTTACAGTAGAAAAGGATTTTTGGTTTGGTGTTGGCCAAGCACCTGTTAAATCTTTTAGGTATCATCTCCTGCTATGAAATTCTGTACCAGAATGAATCTTCTTTAATTGGCACTGTGATACTTTCCAGAATGTTGACTGCAATATCTGAAAGAAAAACAGATGACTAGCTTGAGGGATCAGCAGTAGCTCTTCACACACTTAAGAGTTCTTACTGATTGCATTGCTTTAATATAATAGTCCCACTAATAAATATCAACGAAAAAAGAATTATGATACTGTAGCATGAATAGGAAACTTAGAAAAACTAATTCATATGGCACAAAATATTCTAAAGTGCTAGTAACAATTTTTCTATTATTTTTTTCATTTTACATTCAAATGCCATAAAAGCTTTCATATTAAATTTCCAAATATGACTTTAAACTTGGGAAAAAAATGGAGTAGGTAGTAGGATTTTGCTTATGAATGGCACAGAAACAAAGCCGTAGCTCTCTGTCCTTTTTACATCTTTCTTCCTTTCATGCCTTCTTATTTCATCCTTTATTTCAGCCTTGGGATCAAGATGACCCTGCCAGCTACACAAAAAACCATACTGGCACAAAGGCTTAAGAGTGTCATGGACTAGGTTGCATGTTTGAGAGTAGAGGAAGGTGGGCCTTCTCTTGGTAACACCAGTAGCTCTTGCTGCCTTAAAGTGCTTTTGCTGCCTGGAAAATATTTAATCTCCTAATGTACCTAGAGCCCTTTAGGCGACTCCTAATGTACTGCCTCAGCTGGGGACGCCTTTTCTGCAGAACACACTACTTGATGAGAAGAACTGCAGAGTGCTATCCCTGTTGCACCAGATGTTGCTCTATTGAATAAGTAGCTGTGAATGTTAGATGGTATTGAGTTGAAGAAAAATTATTTTTAGCACCTCCTTGTTCTCCCTCCTGTATGGGTTAATGTTCCAAGTGTACAGGTGCCAATGATTATCCATAGCTGTACTGGTAGAGCCCATATTTTGCCTGAGCACTTGAAGCTAAGATGCAGAAACTTTTGCTTCGGACAGACTACAGTGCTCAATGTATCTAAAAGAAGTTGTCTCCTTGCTGGTCTTGTGGGACCAAGTGATCAGGCATTTCGTGCTAATCACTGAAGACATTTTTGGTGCTGAACAGCATTCTTCTTCATTTGTTAGTGCCACGGGCTTCAGAACAGTAAATAACATCAACAGATTTTCTCATGTTTTAGCCGTATTGTTCTCCTGTCCAAAGACAAGGAAAAAGACAAAGCTGAAAAAGAGTTGTTTTGGTCAGAATATGATGAACAGCACACTTTTCTGAAACTCAGTTACAAATCATTCTGTCAACAAACTGAAGTCACTTGGCCTTCCAAAGGGGTGGTCACTATGGTAACAAAATACACCAGATACTTCATTTTCCCCAAAACTTTATTCATGTCATAAATGGAGTGGGAGCCCATCCTTCTTTCACTTGGAGAACAGAAGAAATATATTCGTCAGTGCTTGTTATCCACTGACAATCTTCACAAACTTGCGGATTGCTTGGAGATGTTTGCTAGGGCAGGTGTTCTTGCAGAATCTCTGTATGTGCAGAGAAACTCACTTGAGTGTGAGTTGAGATTCAGCTTGGTAAAGCATTGAAATAGTCCATAATGACTAATGAATTGCCAGAGGAGGTGAAAAGAGGAGAGAGGAAGAAGGGAATGTTTGGTACTAGTCATATTCGAGTGCTGGAAGATAAAAACAAACTTTCACCAAAGCTAATTATCTTTATTTCCCATGGTGAATTTATCATATTTCAATGGCCCAGAGCTCATAAAAACACACCTGGCTCTTGAGTTGCAATTTGCCTATCGAATCCTCTTGTTGTGAGGCTGCTGTCTGGAATAGGCAAAGTTGTTTTACTATTATTGTAGATGCAGTTAGTTTTTGTTTTCTTTTTCTCTTTATTTAGTTTTGTAAGCATCTCCACATATTTTGTCTGCAGCTCTGGTAAGCCATCTGGAGCAGTCATGTGTTCCTTTTTTACCTTTATCAGCTCCACACTGAACAGTAGTCCTTCACTTCATATTTCAATTATCCTAGAGATACAAGGAAGCAGAATGAGTCAGTTCAATTTGAAAATGGATCTTGAGCAAAATTTCACATCCAAAAATATACCTGAGGAAAAACAAAACCAGATTTGAGCATTGATTTTGCTTGAAATACATCAGCAGAATCTTTTACTGAAGTAAAGCACAAAAATGGCATAAAAATTGTTAAAAACTTCAATTGTCTCCCTTTTTTTTAATTTTCTTTTTTTTTCTTCATTTTAAAATTCATTTTCTTCTCCATTATTCTTTTTTTTTTTTTTACTACTTTATGGAAAGACTTCTTTTCACAAAGCTGTTTTGTAAAGTTGTGCTTTGCTTGGCTCCAAGCAAAAGCCAGAAGCAGTCTCAGATGAAGTTATTTATTTTATCATGACATACGTATGTACTTTGGGAACCATTGTAAGTCCTGAAGATTTTGATTGAGAGAATAACTTTCCTAAAAGCAGATCCAACTGACCTTTCCGCTGACTTGACTAGGCTTTAGGGAGAAAGTCTATTGTTTAGGCTCAGAAATTTGCATAAACAAGTATTTTAATTCCTAAATTCAACAATGGTTTTGAAAAGCAGTGTTGTTGCAAAGTTAGTTTTGGAGGTTTGTTGGTTTTTCTTAAATCCATCCAATGTGCAATATTTTGATTGAAATCAATAGATATGCTGCAAAAGAACAAACCTGAAGTCTTCTTCTGTAATGTAACCTTCATTATAGATTCTGGTTTTAGTTTTCATAGTGAGATGTAGTGAGATTTTTTATCTTTTGGTTACTTTTTTTTTTTTTTAAATGTGATGAAACATGGATGTTGAAGTTTCTTGTTTGCAGTCCTTAATTAGAATTTAGACTTTAAATTGAAAGTATGATATTTCTGGTTAAAAATAAAAATAAGAGTGGATATAGATACACAATCACCTATAAATTGGCTTCTGTTTTAAGAAGAGAAACATTGTTGTAACCTGGAGAAATTGTTGTCAATCAAAGGAAAATGTTTGCATAGTAAACCCGATGACTTAAAAGGGAAGTTCAGATAGTTCCATTTCAATATTCAGCTGAACCACAAAATGAAAACTTTGGAATTTATTAGGAGAGAAGATGTCACAGCTCTCGTTTATCATTCTTGTGCTTTGTCCACCCTGACAGTGGATTGCTGCTGTTAGGAAGTTGCTTATCTGAGATGCTGTTAACTCTGGGATGCTTTCAACTCTGAATGCTGTAGTCTGTTTCGCATGATCAACAAGTGGGCCTGGGTGGCAGTATTCAGTATTATAAAAAACTCCTCATTGCTGGCCATATGAATCAGTGAGAATGATAACAATGTTCATATTCATCATCTTTAAACTTTCAAGAATGCTCTGAAATGATTTCTGAATGTCTGCAAGTATCCCAATCTAGTGGCTATCTGTTGGATTAATTTCACTTTTCTTTCTGTATCAATCCATACACAGCATAGAATCATAGAATGGTAGGGTTGGAAGGGACCTCAAGGATCATCTAGTTCCAACCCTCTGCCATAGGCAGGGACACCTCCCACTAGTACAGGTTACTCAAGGCCTCGTCCAACCTGGCCTTGAACACCTCCAGGGAGGAAGCATCCACAACCTCCCTGGGCATCCTCAAACTTGTTCATTACTTGAGTAATCAAGTAAGGTTCCTGATGAACATTGTTGTTTTCTTCTTGCATTCTGGAATTGTGTTGTCATGATTGTTTTCATTAGAAAATGAGCTTTTATCTAATGAGATAACATTGTTGTTTTAATTAATGAGAAATTGCTAGTTTAATTAACTGTGTCCAGTNGATGATCTTTGAGGTCCCTTCCAACCTTGCTATACTGTGATACTGTGATAATTTACTAAGATCCCAAGTATTTGCTTTCTTCTTCATACCATTCTAGTTAAAAGTGGGATGTATAGAATTTACATGTGGAAAACATATAGAGAAATTTGAATGTGTTTTTAAAGTTTAGGAAAATATTTTCCTGTCTCTGTCCTTGCTAGAAGGTGATAGTATTTAATGTATATGACAGTGAGACTGACGTATAGCACAATGTAGTGACACGCACGCTACACAAAGTTGTATATCAGAACTTGAAATGCTGTAGTGCAACTGTTACTATGTTAGTTTCCCCCTTCCTTCACATCATAGATATGCATTAAGGCTTTTACTCAAGCCTGGGAAAAAATAGATCGAATATCATGTCAGACTGTGATGTCTGATATTGTATAATAAGTTTTTGAATGATGTAATTCCTCAAGGTTTGCAATAATTGATGGAAACCTTAATTCGCATAAAAGAAATTTTAATACCTGTAAAATTACTGGCCAAATAAACTGGTTAGTCTGTGGGTGTGAAAGAATGGCACTTACGGTATCAATCACTTGATTACAGAGCTTGCAGTGGGGGATGCATATTACATGATTATAATATGTATCAGCAGGAAAAAATTATCTTTTTAAACACAGGTAGGTTTAGCAACTGAGCAAGGGTGATGTTGGATCTTTCCTGACTGATTTAGGGAAATAGCTTTGAGCAAAGATTAAAAAGAACATTAACAAAATACCAGCTATCAGGACAAGTGAATAAAGATCAAAAGCCATAATCTGCCAGTGCAAGGAGAAAAGCTTTTAATTTTGATAATTTATAAAAGACAATGAAACCAGGAAGTGAGTAAGGTGGCTTTGAATGAATGATTTTATAATGGCACAGAATACAAGATTTGTTGGACTGTAAAATTTAAATAAGGAGGCATTATGTGAAGTAAAAGATTAGTGGATGCTCAGCAGAGTCTTGGAATTCATAAAGTTAGTTGACTGACTGACAAAGATTTGCTTGTTAATTTATTGTTGATAGGGACAGTGCAAAAATTAAAGTTATTCAAAGAGCCTTCAATGTGATCTAGGAAAATCCAATGCTGAGAATGTTAGGTTGGTTAAGAACTATTAAAGAAACAGAAAGAAAGAGGTTTTAAACTGGAAGACATATTTAAGATCTCCTGGGGGACAGTGTGGGGAAAACAGAAAGTGTGATAGCCTCCATTCAAAGAATTGACATTAACAATATAATACAAAACTATCCACATATGGAAGGATAACAGAGGAAGATTAAAGACTAACTTGTCTAGCTCTTGACAGTGGGGACACTGGCTTTACTTATAAAATTTGTTTAACTAAGAACAACCAAAAGGCTAACACTGATTTATAGAGGGGTACTTAGTAAATCAAGACTTAAAACTGGACACATGTAGCAGGAGAGATTATGGATGACAGGAAATACTTCTATAACTGCTTTAGCAGCAAAAGGAAAAACTTTGGATCTCTTTATCAACAGAAGGGAGATTTCTCAGGAGGTGGTGTTAAGAAGACCAGTATTCTTAATGTCTTTTAAAAGACATAAAATATAAACAGGAGGGTAGGAAAATTAATGCTAAGAATAAAAGGATGAACTGTCTCTCAGTTTAGGAAAGGCTTTGGCGTTTAGCACTTTTTTGCATCGGTCCAATATATCTTCAAGACACAATATTTAAAGATGAATGGCAGGCCCAAGTGATCTTCTGTGCATGTGCACAGGGAAGGCATTCCCATAGTAAATATGAATCATTTTAGACTCAGTTATGCTTAAACCCAGCTGGGGCTGCTAGTGGCTGGTACATTATCTAGAGTTCATCCTCTAAAAGCTTCTGCCAGCTGATGCTGCATTTCAGGCTATGCAAGCCTAGATCACAGATCTTTTTTTGGGAAAATGAGAAAAAAAATGCATGGAATAAAACCTGCTGTCTTTCTTATATGTCATTTTTCATGGTAATTTCTATAAAATTGAGCAGTCAGAACTAAAACATTGCCAGCTTAATGACTTGACAATGTTTGTTTAGATGGTCATGCCAGATTATTTTGTCAAACTCTTTTAAATTACATAGTTGCATCTTAAATTGTCTGTAGGACTTGTACTGCTTTCTGTGCACAGTAGGATGTGAAGGTTTGTTGACAGCAGCATCTGAACTTAGTTTCTTCTACTTTAAGAAACAGAAAAATAAAGCATGAGTATTTTAAGCACTGCTAGTCAATGTTAACTTTTTAATAATGACAATACATACAGTAGAGTTAGCACAAAATTAAACTGCATAAGTGAGTAGAACTACATATTTAATTTGGATTTTATAGTTATTACTTGCAAAATAAATCAGAAACATATATATTACAGATACATATTAACCATTGCATGGGAAGTAAATGTTTTATAATTGTTTCATGTGTTTTAATATTTATGTATCATTAACGTGATTAACATCCGATTAAATCTTAAAAGTTAACAAATCTAATTAGTTAAGCTGTACTCCCTTTCTTCCCCCTTCATCACTGTATTTCTCCACTGTAACTGGTTAGCATTCATTATTTATACAATAAATGTTGCTGGCCTTTTTCCTCATGTGATATCTCTGCACTGTTTCCCTCCACATGACCTTGTTTGTTACTCCGTGTATATGTTTAGGCTACAAAAAGCAGTTTTGCAAATGGCTGGTAAGTGTTGTGTGCATGTGCAGACTCTTATTTGTTACCTATTACTAAATTTATGCACTGCACATACAGTTTTATGTTGGACTTCCCAGGAAATTAGTGTTACTGACTTCACAGTTTGGAGCAGGATTGCTAATTGGGATATATGCCCTTAGAGAGTGAGTAGTTGAAAGTACAGTAGGGGATAATAAGGAGAAAGAAAGGTGGAGATGAACCGATAGAGCTGCATTTGTTTTATCAATAGAATCTCAGAGAATTTTTGCTCCCCAGGAGGTAAGAGCCTGCTGACAGAAGCTAACTGTCTTTATCTCATTTCAGTAAAAGGTAACATACCCCATCCATACAGACTTAGGAGTTGAAGGGAGGCTGTGACCCCGAAGTGACTTTCTGGACTGGGTCTATCAGGCTGAGGCACAGCTATATGAGTGCTGTGACCCTGCTGAAGTGACAGGTACAGCAGGAGACATGCCTGTTGTGTCTTCTCTGACACCTCCAGGTCAGCATGGGACCTCATCAAGCTCTGCTGTGCTTCTCCCTTCTGCTACCCACTAATACCCTGGAAGTGGCAGTGGTAGATGAGCAAGGCACCTTTGAGAGCAGTGATGGCAGCCACAGTGGCCTTGAGAAGGCCATATGCTTTGCTGGCGGGAGGCTGTCCCTGCTGCCTGCAGGGTACTGCCTGACTCACATGGCTGTGGAAGTGCCTGGCTTACATTGCGATAATGTACATGAAAATATAGACTGTCAGATAGTGTGGTGAGAGTCTTTCCTCGTGCTGTGTGACCACTTTACTCTGAGGACACTGGCTTTTTTGTCAGACCCCAGGACAGCAAAAGATATCATTAGGAGGATGGGAAGACACTGATGACTGATGCCTGAACAAATTGCCTATTCCAGATGGCAGTCTGAGCTGAGTAGAAGTGTAGGGATGAAGCCTCCACGTACTGTAAAGAAGGAAACTGTAGGGAGCGAGGAGAAGATTAGTGAGAGTTTCCTCCCAGGAAGATTGGGAATTGTGGATAGTTGTGCCCAGGTGCCTGTGGCTGTTCTGGTTTTTGTTGTTAAGATGATATTTCTAACTTCTTTTTTTTTTTTTTTTTTCTTTTCTTTCCTAATTGAAGGAATGGTGACATCATACTAACCAATATTTAAAAACTGATTAAACAAGACATGGCCCTTTAGGGTGAAATGTAAACTTTGAGCTATGGCTAAAGGAAAATCATGTGTCTAATTTTTGGGTTTAATTTTACCAACAAGAAAGCTTTTATGTTCTTTTAAAAGAGTGCTCTGACATGAAAAACGAACTACACAATAAATAACTCATCATAGGATTGGCTTTGCTCTTGTCTCTGATTTCTGTAATTGGCCAGTTTGTCTTATCCTAGGACATTTTTTCTGATTTATGGGAGTGAATGTTCTCATTGTCTCTTATAATCAGAAACTTGTATATGCCAGACTATTACTGCCAACTGAATTAACATGGTTAAGATGTGGAACTTACTTTTCATTTCTTTGGAGAGAAAGACAGAGGCTCAGCATGTTTTGTAGTATATTGTGAGTTTTATAGTAACGCAAAAACAGATGAACTGCAACCAGAACTGGCATGTGGCTTAATGAATAAAGTTGACTCAAATCTAACTTACCTTCTATATAGAATTTTAGATTATTCCTTTTAGTACATAGGTGAGGGTAACATTTGTAGAGGCAAAGGAATGACATTTGTTATATAGAAGATGGAATAAATATGCCACAGAGGATTAAGACAGTCTTTTCCCAAGGTCATGAAATCATTTAGTCAAGCAAGTTGTGGATAAATATGATATCTACTACTCATGTGTTGAAATGTGACAAACCATTCCCTATTTTTTTACATTCATTATTATTAGGCCTTTCTCCTGTCACTTCAAATACTTTTTATATCCTTATGCTTTTTTTCCTTTAGGCTATTTCTCTGATAACACTTTTATGTCCACTTTATTCCGTATGCGTTTATTACTGTGATATCTGAATATCAAATATATAGTTAAATAAAATTGTTCCAAAAAAGCACAAAAAGAAAAACAATTCACATACTTGTGAAATTCTTGGAGTTTAATGAAGTTAATTAATTTTGAAAAGAAAAGAAATTACTAACATTCTTTAAGAAAACAAAAATGTAGTCTCAAACCTCTTTGCTGTCACTTAAAAAAAAGAAAAAAAAAAGTAGTAACTTAAAATATTAAAACTAACCTTCCAATTTATAAATTAGAAATTGGTTCTCCCCTTCAGATTTCAAGAGCTCAGCAGTTTCAAATGAAGGAAAAAAAAAAA
This sequence comes from Ramphastos sulfuratus, assembly GCA_013399055.1. Classification (NCBI taxonomy): domain Eukaryota; kingdom Metazoa; phylum Chordata; class Aves; order Piciformes; family Ramphastidae; genus Ramphastos; species Ramphastos sulfuratus. The sequence continues at coordinate 254,717 of WBNM01019153.1, read as the reverse complement.
AAAGCTTCAGTAGATAAACTCATTCTACTTGCTTCTTCAGGCTGTGTTTCCTTGCTAATTTATAGCAATAGTGCCAAAGCATGGACAAGAGAAACCTGTCCTTCAGGAGGTTAGAGGTTTTTGAACCTTGACATATAACCAGTAGTGACAGGTTCCTGTAAACTAGGCTGCTCTTCCTGCTGTATCACATTCTTGAATAAATTATGATTTTGACAGTCCAAGGGAAAGAATTTTCTCTTATTATGTACTCTGTTATAAAGTGTTTTGTTCTATCAATTTCTCCATTGTTATGCTGGCTGCACTGATGATCCGATTTTTGCTTTGCAATTTGTCTCTACCTGCATTTTATTATTGTTGACTGGGTATTTTTGGGAAGTCTGTTGAAGTTGTTGTGTTTGTCCTGTGGGATAGTTTTCTGGGACAAAATCACTGCTTGCATATGACATACAATTTTGCTCAGCAGCATCATCTGATGGCAGACACTGTGTTGACTTTTATGCTTCACTAAGACTGTTCTTTTTTTTTTTTCCTTTTAAATGATATTTTAAAGTTAGATTTGGAATGTAGAAAATCAAAGTATTTGTTAATACAGAAATTTGGTAAGCACCTGTCTTCCTTTTCTGTAATGAAAAGTTGAAGATTCATTTTTCTAGTGTTATTACCAGATTTGTGCTATTTTATCCTGTGGTGGGTTAGGAAATTCCCTTTCCCCCCCTGCTATTTGAAATTTACCAAACCAACTCAGATGGCTTGGAAGTAAGATAAAGCTGTATTTACACCAAGGCAAAATTTACAACCATATATATGCAATATATTTACAAGTATTTACAATTAATGAGAATTATATGCAAGTGTTAAGGAAGAACAAACCTTGTCTGTATTCCAATGGAATGAGCCTCCTTATTTCTATGCAGAAGTGAAGAAGGTAGGACTGTGCTTTACTGGGGATAGTTTTACTGAACTAAAATTCACTCTTGACCATACTTAATTTTGTAGCAAAATGTCACAAGCTCTTATACATATTTAGGCTTGTCCTTGCCATGAAATTCATAGCCAAATGTCAAGGAACAAACTGTCTCCCAGCTCTTGGAAAAGGAGGGTACTTTTCTTTCCAAGGCTTTCTTCTTCATAATTCTTCAGTCAGGGCAGTGACCACATACTGCAGCTATTACCTGCTAGCTCATCCCCTGTAGGCAGTAAGCTGTACGCCACATCTGTGCTGAAGTACCAAACATACTCATCAGCTCTGTTGTACCATTAGAATAGCTGTGTGACAGTGACAAAATCATACAGTTAGTGCTGTACACCCATGCAATCAAAGGAGACCAAATACTCAGAGCCTTTTCCAGCCTAATGTTTTACATTCTCTGTGCGCTGTATGGAGAATTGTAGTGCTCTTGTTGACAATACAGCTTTGAGCTTGTAATTCTGCCAGGCTACAGTGTTGCTTGTAGTGATTTCTTGTGACACCAAATAGCTACTGAGTAGCTACTAAGCAAAGAGAAGAGTCTGCATTTTGGCTAAGGGCACCTCTCATACTTTTTTTTTTTTAAATTTTTTTTTTTTTTAAGGTAGATGAGGAGGTAAAATATAATGGAGGTAAACGTATTTTTGATTCTATTTGCTGATAGATCCAAATGATTAGCAACCTAATGATGTCAATCTCTTATTTACAGTTTCTGTGGGTAGGAATAGAATGTGGGAGGTGAGATTATAGCAACAGAAATCAGCAAAAGGGCCTGTTTGCTGCTTTATTGATTAGAGGTAAGATTCAATAGTACTGCTATTTTGCAGCTGAGTAAGTTGCATTCTAGTGTGCTGCTTTTGGTGAAGTTAACAAATGTATATATGCTCTGAAAAGTAATTTAATGATTATGATATATTCAGAGACTGGGTGGCAGCATACTTTATGGTTCTTCTTTTACTACATTTTCAGAGAGAATTACTTCTTCCATCTTCAATTAAGTTTCCTTGTAGTTAAAAGCTCTCAAAGCTGTATATGTATTTGTAGCCCAAAATAACAGAAGGCATAGTAGAGTCTTGAATAAATGTGTCTACAACTACTAATCTGAGAATCATTTGTATTGAAGCTACAATCTTTTTTCCTTTTATTCCCTTGTGCACTTGAAATCTTGCTTGGCAGTAATAGTCTTTAAAGAGAATAGCTACATTTTTCTATAAAATACCTGAAGAGCCAAATAATACCAAAGATAGTGCACCTCTTTCCCCATTCTCAGCTGTTTTTCTTTGGCTTAAATTACAGGGATTAGTTTAGCATTGTGCTTAAAATCGTATTTGTACAGCAGATGGGAGTCTTGTAAACAAAAAGCCTGTGAAATGCACTTCTTCCAGTTTTCTTTCTCCATACCGTTCCTGCCAAGTCAAGTATATTTAAGCTTTGAACTATGATGTCAGAAAAATGTTGTAACAAAGGCATTTTGCCCCATAATGTACTGCCTATCATTGCAGTTAACATGACAACTCTCCATGGCATGACATGAAAATTCTTGTGTTAACGGATTGCTTTTTGATGTACTGTACATTTATGTAACTTAGAAAATAATGATGTGGGGATAAGACTTACAGGACTGCTACTCTGTGGTTCACTCATGAGGAATGATTACTAAAAGTTGATTTTGGTATAATAGTGTTGTATGATATCTGCCACAACTGCGTAATCACTAAGTTCTTCCAAAAATTGAGGTGTTTAGTTTTCAATATGTGATAGTTTTCAATTTACTGAATCAATAAATACTCAGGCAAACATAACAATTGATGTGCTTTTAACAAAACATCGATTACCAGATTATAGTTTCTAGTTCTTTCTGGTGCCCATTAAGCACAGTAATTTGTCCAATGAACCTGCATTGTGCAAGTTCTGTTCTGGGACAAGAGACATATAGAGACATATCTGTGTGCTAGAGGGGAATCTAATGATTACACACCACTACTTGGACTTGTGTTGTTACAGGTCTTTAACTTTTCTCTGGTGGTGCTCTTTTCTGTGAAGTAAAGAAAATAGACACTGCAGCTACTTTTTAGTGTTAGAAAATCTCATTGCTGGCAGTTGCCACTTACTTTTAGTGCAGTTTCCCTGTTCACAAGGTTATTTCATCGCCTCTCAGTATTTTAATTAAAGGATTGTGCTAGGGTACAATTATCTGAGTTTTGTTTTAATGATTATGGTAGGCCTCCTCATTTCCTGTCCTAAAATTGCTGTAATTAAATAGCTTATCTGCATCTCAGAATTGGATGAAAATCAGAGACTAGTGATGTGATTGCCAATCTTTACATGACAGTGGTGTGACAGCATTTTGAGGTGCTGGTGCCCTTGTGTTCTCTATGGTTAAGCAGAGATGCTTAACCATTTTTGTGCTACAGAGAAAAATACTATGTTCAGATAAGAGCAGAAAATTAGTTAAATTCTCTGCTCTTACAATTTTCCCACTGGCCTCTGGCCTGAGAGACAAGAGTTTTGAAGGTCACAAGCCTATTCTTCATGTATTTTGCAACATGGATTTATATGCAGCTGGTTCTGTTTCAGCCACTTTTGACTAAAAATCCACAGAGAAAAGACAAGAATAGAATAAAGTAATTGTTCTGTCAAGGGTGATAATCTTCATTAAAATTTAATCTATTTAGTGGCTAGTTTTTACATTATTAAAAGGCTGTTAGAAATCAGATTATCAATCAATAGTGTGTTATACAATTACTTTATTATTGCTCTCAGTTCACCATTTCATAGAAAAGTACATAGCAGTCTGGCTGTTTCTCCATCTTTTTAATGACTAGTACTATTCTTCAGTGGAAAGACAAAAAGTTTGCAGAAATTGCAGTTCCATGCATTGCCTTCAAATAACTGTCTTTTGACTGATCAGTTACATTTTTTTTTTATTTGGTCTGATTACCATGTGGTTTGATGGTGAGAATTTTTAAATGCTTTGTTGCCATAGTTTTGATTTATTTATTCTGAAAGAAGAAACCATGCAGCCTTGAGACAATATGATATAAGATGAAATCTATATTATGTTCATCCCAACCAAACTAATCTTTGGAAGCATTCCTCTGATTCCTTGTCACCCTTGAACCTCCTTGATATGGGTCATATATGCAAAGTTCCAGAGAGAATATCTTAATAAAGCAATATAAGCAAATGAGTTTGCAGTGTGAAAGGAACTATCATAATGTAAAATTCTGAACAAATTCCTTTATTTCAACAATAGTGAAGAGCACAGCTCACAGTAGTTGAACAGTAATTAGCTTTTCTGACTACATTTTTTCCCCTAAGCCTCCTTGGGAAGGACTCAGGTTTTCAGGGTATCAGGGAATTTCACTTGTAATTCCTCTTTTAAGTGCACAAGTATTCTGATTTCAGGTATTTTTCTTATCACCATCTCTTTATAAAACAAACAAACAAAAGCATTACTCTATTTTGTAAATATAGAATTCAGAGTATGTATTTTGGTCAAAGAGATGGGCATGCTGCGCAGAGGTATCTTAAGAGAATAGCAGTGCAACGCTGTACAGATGCTTGGATAACATTTAGCATCCTTTCTGCTTTGTGTCTTTTTCAGTAATTGGTTTATCACCATGTCTGCCGCTCTCTGTGTTTATCAAACTCTCCTCATATTCCTTCTCAGTTCCAGTGCCTCCCTCCCCCTTTCTGTTCCAGTTCTGTGCTGTTTCCTGATATCCTCTTTCCCTTTCTCAGTATGCTAGTATTCAAAACACAGAGCTGTATCTGTTTCCACTAGTATACAGCTCCCATTGTCCAGGACAATGCTGTCTGACGTGTCTGTGTAATTGCATTCAGTGTCGCATCTTCCATCCAATGATATTTCCTATACCTGAAAAATATGATAAGTGAATGTTTGACCTTATGTCCTGGTGCAGGAATCAGTAATATTGAGATATATTCACTGGTTCTATGGTACCTGTAAAAGATTTCTGTTCATTCAGATATGATTAATGTACTTCTGACCTATTAGGGCATCAAGAACTGCAGAGCTAATTAATGAGTAAATTATTTTTGTATGCATACAGGTGCACTCATTTACATGTCACTGACTTTATTTAATAACACACTGTGAGTCTGGACACACTGCTAATTTGATAGTTGTTTGTTCTTTAATTTATTCTTAGATTTTTTAAATCTCTGAAGAGTTCAGATGATAAATAATTTTATTCTCTTCTGAAAAGAAAGCGATTTTTTTTTAAGCTGGTGATTAGTTTTCTAAAAATAGCAACAAATAATAAAATAAAATAAATTTAAATAAATAATAAAATAAAATTCAATAAAAAGAAAAAACAAAACTATTTCAATACTTCGACAAGAAGAGAAAAAGAACTACATTTTTCTCAGGACCAGTGCTTTACAGAGAAAATATTTGCTTTTAAGAGTGTCTTAGTAAAGCCTGAATAGGTATTGGTAGGTGTGTTAACATTTCTTGAAAGTATCTACATATGTGTTTTAAAGGAAATAATTTTCTCCTGTTTTGGTAAAGGAAGCCATTAATTGTACTGATGAGAAAATAACATTCATATTACATATCTAGGCAACTCACCTAGAACCTCATCTTGAGGCAAAGTATTCCTTGCCATTCATCCCCAGTCCTAGCATAGTTCCCCAGGACAAGCTTAGTCTGAACAAATGCCTGACAAACTGTATAAAATAATGATGGCTGGAATGAATCCCACTGGGTGTGCTGCAGGGCTCAAAGACCTGGAGGTTGTGTTTTATTCCTGTCCTGAAGAAATCAGCCCTTATTCATTGCAAAGAAAGAAAAATTACTACTTCTGTGTGCATAAGACTGACATTACAAAGCGTAAAACAGTTCTGAAATAAAATTTTAAGACAAAAATATGTTTAATATTCTTCATGTATGTATTGGTAGTGTCAGTAGCTTTCTTAGAAGTAAGTTCTGGATGGTTTGGGGCTTTTAATTTGTTCAGAGGATTAATACAATGCTCTTAACATCTGAACTAAACACAGTTCAGTTAAGCCATTAATTTGCACAGTAAGATAAGGTGCTTCTTCTTCCAATGAAATTGCATTGAGCTGAATTTCTACTTGTCTTTCTCAGCAGAGGATTTTATTGCCTACCTTCTTCACAGAGAGCACAAGCTCTGTTATACCACAGTCTTCACTTTCTTAAGTTTCAAAGCTTACATGCTGTAAGAAGTATCAGTCAGTGCAATGGCACTTATTCATGCAAGGGAACAGTCCTTGACATTATCAGGAAAGAATATCTGGGGTGTAGAGGGAAGAAAATCTTCACAAAGACCTTTCTTGCATTAACAAAAAACCTGAACTTGTTCAAATAATATAACAATACTCTGCAAGAATCAAAGCACCATTTCCCCCTCCCTGCCCCTCCCCCCATATTGAAAGGTATTTAAAGTGCAAATCAGGATAATAATAGATACAGTTTTGTAATTCAAATATGCTATCCTTACAATGTCTTCCCGAAAGTCCCTCGATTTCTTCAGTGTCTTCTTGTTCAGATATATATCTGAGTTACCTACTGAAAATGGGTAGGGCCCATTCAATTAAGGCACAAATCCTGTCTCTTGTACAGAGCTTGGATGTCTGAGAGGTACTAATGTAATTACAACGAGCCTGGCAGGAGGCAGACATTGGAAGAATTCTGCCTTGCTCTGGACTGAAAAATATCATTACAGGTCTTCTCTCAATATTACCTTTAGATTCACAGCTTCAGTTTCTTCAACAGCACCAATACTCATCCTTCTAACAATCAGGGGTGAGTTACCTACAATCCCGAGGCACTGTTAACACAGCTATTTTTTGTAAGTTTCCCTTTTCTGCTACTCAAGTTGGGAATTTCCTATTTCAGTGATTTTTTTTCCCAGATGTCTTCCCCACCCCTACTTATTTGATGTCTCTCTGTTTTGTTTTCTTTTGAAAAATATTTTCCCAACTGCCTCTCCTGTTTATTGCCATTTACCAATGAACATCTTTAACAACTTTTTTCATCCGGGTGAAAAAAATTTTCATTGGATGTTAAATGATGAGACCTAACCTAAGATCTTATGTTATCCCACATTCTTTTTTCCTTACAACTACTTAATTTTAAGATGTATCTTAAAATGTTCTTCATCAATATTTCTCATTAATTTTGAATACAAGTGGGAAATCACAAAATCTCTAAGATATCTATGTAAATGAGTAACTAAGACTACATTCTGTAAAACTCTGGCATGTATCCAATTTATAAATGCTTATATTTTCCAAAAATGTGTTATCAACTCTACAACAGTGAGTTTTTTGTTTTGTTGTTTATATCAGATAATGGAAAGTTATAAAATTACACATAAGTTATTTCCTATGAACTTTCACACAGTCTATCATGATTAAGCTCTGATGAACTTAAGAAATGAAAAATGAGTTTGTAGAATACTTGGTTAAGTGACTTCATAGCTGATGATTATTACAGTTCCATATTCATATAAAAGAAAATAGCATCCATGAAACTTTTGCTTTCTTACTCATTTTAAATTTGCATGTAATGCTGTGTCATCTTCACTTTTTTTCCTTCCAACAGTGACTTTGCACTGTTAAAATAAGCAGGAATTTAAACTGTGAAAACATGTAGGACCTTAATGGGCCCATCTGCTGTCAACCTCATGTTTTAATACAGTTTGTTTCGGTCTGGTCTTCATGTTGCTGCTAGGGGTTCAAAACCTCTTTGTCTACTTTGGTAAACTTTTTAGTATTGTCCAGGAGGCTATTAGGTTGAACTGTGAACTTTGTGCTAAGGTATGCTGCTGTTATTCTCAGATGAGGGAACAAAAAAGGTTGATTTGGATAAGTAGTCCTAATGGAGTCTCTCTTTGAGAGGTTTCAATATTTCGTTATCTTGCATTCTCATAGTAAATAGGAAGAATTTCTTCAAGGGTATGGAGAATTCTCAGATGACTGAGAATGACTTAAGAATGTTTAAGCATTGTGGAAAAATTTACTGTGTGTAGTCTCTGAGCTTGTTTCATTTTAGCATCTGAAAATATACATGACATTTGAAGGCAGAAACTAGCAATGTAAAATAAAAAAATATCACCCCCAACACCCCCCCCCCAAAAAAAAAAAAAAAAAAGGTGTGAGAATTTTGCATAGGGGAATAGTCTTCTAGTAGCGCTAACAGCCCCACTGCTTGTTTTAAAATTGGTGAGACCAGAACTCTCAAGTTTGTTGTAAGAAATGACTTACATTGGCTTTGTCATACATTGCCCATTCTGAAACGTGGTTTTAGTCTCCTGCAATATTTAATGTCTTTTTATATAAAGATGTGGCTCATTTAAAATGATAAGCACTTAATAAGTCTAATCTAATAAATGTGTCTGTGGTGGTTGGTAGTCAGACTTTATGCTTTATAGTTCTATTATGTTAGACAGAGGTCAAAGTACTAACAAAAAATTTGGTGGTGAAATAAGTGATGTGTAGTTCCTAAAAATTCATCTCTTCTAAATTACCTATTAATTGAGTGTCTGGTTACTTTCGGAATAACTTGACTAATGTAATAAATAAAAGTCTGTTGCTGATCACTGGGGAATGTGGGGTTATATTTTTGCCCATATCTCTCATGGAGTATTAAGGGTTTTGGAGCAGAGTCCATCAGTTCCTATTGTTCAAAAGATTATTCCAGAAAAGCAAAATGAAAATTACTTTCATATGAGTAATAAGTGAAAACTCAAAAATCATCTCTTGGTACACTTAAACTTACACTGCCCTATTACAAATGTTTCCCTTCACTCTGAAAATTTTTGATAACTCTAAGGCAACTTTCATCTGATGCTACGTGGAGTCCTCAGATTTCCTTTACCCTTTTCAGGCTGGCTTAGGCCTCCCTCTGTATGTTAAATAAATGTTACTTAAGTTTCCATGTTTTTCTTGATTTCTTCTGATTGGTGAACTGATGCCAGGTGTCTATATTGATTACTTAAACCTTGTAGCAATCTGCAATATGCTTGAAAATTCAGGAGTATTTGTGTGTTCTTATGACCTTGTGTGGATATCTGGGTTCATGCTTAAGTAGCTCTGCTCTTTCTTTCTCAAGGAAGAATTCCTAAGTATGGTATTAGGAGATTTATTACGAACAGGATGCTTTGTGGTCTCAAGTGCCACAGGCATAGGCCATTGCTATTCTTGGTCAGATGCATTTGTGTTTGAGGTCACTAGGGGCAACAGTGTTGTATTTTGGACTGCATTGCCATAAGGAAGCAGATTATGTGCTCCTCCTCACTCTCTCCATGTCATGAGACTTGAAATATAGAGTTTGTCATCCAATATGTGCTACAGTTTTTACCTAGGCATCTAGCCAGAGTTTTACAGTAAAGGAATAAATGCAATTGATGCAGTGCACTTCAAGAACTTTGAAGAGTTCTAAGGTAGTGGACAACCATGCTGCATTTTGTGCAAGAATGTTTATTCAGAAGTTAGCTGTATAAGTAGCTTTTTAAAGTGACATTATTTCTAAACATTGTGTTGCTGACTTCAGTATTTGAAAGTAAAGATCTTTCTACCAAGACCTGTGCTTTGCTGATGGTCATCCTTAACAAGTTACAATGGAACACTATTTTATCCTTTATGTAGGAGTTGAAGAGCTAACACTCTATTTTGATTCTAAATTATAAACAAGAAAGAGGAACATTCTGGACATTTTTTAATAGAAAGTAAATGATCAGGGCATTGGCTGTAAAAGGAAAAGTAATGATGAAGTCCATATCATTCATTGGTTTGCTAACTGGTATAAAAGGCCAATATATAAACTATTTCTCACTCCTTGTTCCATTTGTGTTCTGCCTTCCACCTTCTCCCCTGCTCCTCTCTGCATGACTGAATACTAACCTTGACTGAACTGATAAAACAGATAACACATGAGCCTTGCTGGTTTTCTGTCTAGAGGGAGAAAAGAAGGTGGTGTTGGCCCCTTATGGGCTTTCTTTGTCCAGGGGGGGATTTGATTTCTAAATTGTAAATAATCGTAAATAATTGTAAATGCATGTAAATATATTTTGTATATAGGCTTGGAAATTTAGCTCACTGTAAAATGTATCTTTATCTTACTTCCAAGCTGTCTGAGCTGGTCGGGTAAATTTTGTTTGGGAGGGTGGGGGTGGGGGTAGTTTTCTCCAACCCACCACATTTTATGTCAAGAATTCAGTACTATAGGAAAGTAACTGAGTTGGTTTAGTCAAACCTCATTTTCTATAATGTCTGTGTCTGAATTCCCACCAGTGTCCACTTGAGCCACTTGATGACAGTTACTGAAAGAGTATTGGGGCTGTAAGTGCTTGTTCAGTGGTTTCTGAAGAGCTCCAGGGTTGTGGTTACATTTCTCCCCTGGTGTGCTTCTTATAAGATACCTTCATAATGGCGCATCCCTAAAGGAAAGGTTATGACCCTGTAACCACTGGGCAGTCCAATAACTGCTTACTTTTCTTCAGAAATCCATCACTGAATTTGTTGCTTGGGTACCAGCAACCCTGGCTAGATTCAGTTGCAGTATGCACAACTTTCAGGTGTTATTCTGTGCCAGCTTCCCCTCAAATTTTTTTGTCTCAGGCTTGCCTGCAATGCTGGCAGTTATTCTGCATGAGACCAAGTATTCATCAGAAACTATGAATAGTGTCACATCAGGCGATGGTGTTGCGAAGTGCTGTTCCCTTTATTCAGGCATTTCACAATGCGAATTTGTTCCCCAGAGAGTGAAAAGTCCACTGCATCTCATTGCACCGAGATAGTAAATAAATCAGTGTAGTTGTATAGTGAAATCCTAGTAGTCTGCTTTTCAGAAGAGATGCAGTTTATTGAAAGACTCACCTCTGGCTAGTCTCCCATTCTCTTTTGGAGCATTTAAAACAAATGATAAATAACTTCAAATGGGTAAATGGTAATAATGAGTCACTTTAATGCAATAGACTCTGCTGTCAGAAAATTACCAATGTGGTTTAGATCTTTGCATAGGCAGAGTGCTTTCACTGTCAGTCATAAGTTTGTGTCCAAAGGCAAGCTCTGTGAACTTGTATAGAAAGATTTCATAGGCATTTCATGCCTACAACAACTCATTTAAATTATCTTGTTTTAAAGAAATAGTTTAGCATGCAATAAATGCCATGCTGTGTGTGAATACTAATGTTTTATAATGTAGTTCTTAAAATGTAGTACAGAATACAGATAACACACTATGGAATGAGGGCATGAGCAGCACAATTTGTGTTCTAAAATAACATTATCTTCTTCTATTCTCTGCTTTTCCTTCTTCTGCCAAAACCAACCAACCGACCAAACAAAGCCCAAACCAAAAAAAACAACCACGAACAAAAAAAAAAAACCAAAACCCAAAAAACCAACAAAAAACAACCCACAAAACCAAACTCAAGAGAAAAAAAAAAAAAACCAAAACCAACAAAAGAAACCACCATCTTTATTCCTTTATTTGCAAGAGGAGAAATGACTTGAGCTGCATGGAATGGAAAGAGATCCTTTACAAAGTCTGGAGGAGATACTGGCCAGTGTAATTATTACCTTATTGTTGTATTATGAATAATACCAGTGTGATACTGCCAAAGCCACAAACTAATATGCAGATCGGCTATTAGCATGCAGTAAACTGTAGAGCTGACCAGGTTCTCTGGTGTGTTTGCTTTATTGAAGAGGCGTTTCATTACATGGTGCATTTTTATTTTGTTTATTTAAAAGAAATCCTAACCGCTAATTATTATAATCCATTTAATATATACCATGTGTTTAACACAGGCTGTGACTCTCTTCTAGCTTCTGTGAGTTCTGTGTTAATGTAATACTATTTCTAACTCTGGTTGACATGCGCTTCTATAAATGGAGATAATTTGTTTTGCCTATTGAGACACTAAGCTGTCTGAGCTAAGACCATCTCCTACTATAAACAGTACTTAAAATGAGGTGACTGTAACCTCAGCAAGTGTTTCTGGCTAGTGTTGCATACTAATGCATGTAATATACATCAGCTGCCAAAAATGAAGGATTTTCTTTTGCTTTAACATCCCTTGCTGTCTAGTTTTCTCTCCTCTGTCTTTGTATATTCCCAACACATTTTTGATTTCACCTTCTTTCTTCACATGGTTTTGAAAGTTCAGACCTAATATATTCAGTAGTAAAAAGCCCAAGGCACCAGGGTTGCATAGGCAATCAAATATTCATGCTCATTTCAAATATTTATTTGTATAGAATAAATTAGAAGACAGGAATGTGACCTTTTCTTCTCTGTGAATGAGGGCAGCTATCTGACATAGCAACACTTCCCATATGTCTTAAAAGTGCAATTACATTGATCTACCACTTAATTGTCTGTTATTAATTTCTTTCTGAGTGGCCATTCTAGTAGAACCCTCTGAGATTTTCAAACAAGGCTTTCATATGTAAGGGTTTGTCTTATGTGTGAGGACTTTGATAATTCGAGTTTTAGGTGAGCTAAGTTTTTTGACAATGACATATGAGTTTTAAAATGCAAGAATTAAATTTTTATATTTCCATGTTATTTTCATCTCAGATCTTGAAAAAGATACTTTTTCATTTTCAGATCTTTACTGTTAACAGCTGTTGTTGCATACTTGATTTATGAAGTCAGAGATTGGTAATTTAGGGTTACTTTTAGGATTCTAAGAGGATATCACAAATCATAAAATCATGGAACCATAGAATGGTTTAGGTTGGAAGAGACCTCAGAGATCATATACTCCAACCTCTCTGCCATGGGCAGGGATACCTCTCAACTAGACTTAGCTGCTCAAGGCCTCATCCAGCCTGGCCCTGAACACCCACAGGGAGGAGGCATCCACAACCTCCCTGGGCAATCTATTCCAGAGTCTTACCATCCTTGTATTGAAAATGTCTTCCTAAGATCCAGTCTAAACCTACTCTCCCTCAGCTTAAAACCATTCCCCTTTGTCCTGTCACTAGACATCCTTATGAAAAGTCCCTCTCCAGCCTTTCTGTAGGTACCTGCCGTTATTGGAAGGCAGCTCTAAGGTCTTCTCAGAGTCTTCTCTTCTCTAGGCTGAACAATCCCAGCTCCCTCAGCCTATTCTCATAGGAGAGGTGTTACAGCCCTTGAATCATCTTTGTGCCCTCCTCGTGCCAACAGCTCTAGGTCATTCTTCTGACAGGGGCACAAGAATTGGACACAATATTCAAGGTGGGGTCCCGCAAGATCAGAGTAAATGGGAAGAATCACCTGCTGGCCACACTCCTCTTGAGGCAGCAACTCATGGGCAGTTGTGTAGCAGAGTTTGAACATGTGTTATTATCCTACTTCACAGAGCAAGAGGAGAATTTTCTTTTTGAACCTGTGAAGTAAGTATTGCCAGTTGGAGCTATTTAGGTGTGTATCATCCTCAGGGATGTGGATGAAGACTAATTCATGAGGGAACAGAAGGATGCTAGGGTTGAAATCTAGCATGGTCAGAGGTACTTACTAAGTCTATGATTCTTTGTGCTGAATATAAAGCACAAAAAGTTCTCTATGGGTTGTTTGTATGATATCTTAGTTCAAATATGACTTGCAAACAGATTGTTCTGAATGCAGTCAATTGAAATAGATGGAAAGACACTATTTTTCCAAAGATCCTCCATAAATTAAACAAGTATGTGAACAAACTCATAATAAGCAGGTTAGTGTACAGAAAAAAACCAAACACCCTCCCATTCTCACCACAAAAAAACCCAAACCCAGAATCTTCCTAGTTATCCAAAGAGTTTGTTGCTGTAGTGGTTTTGGGGCACAGGTGCCTTTAAGAAGACTAGAGACAAAGTACTTTAAAAAGAGCACTTTCCAGTACTTCTAAGTTTAATGAAATGTGGTTTTAAAAATTAACTAAATTCCTGGATTGAGATTGTTCGCTTACTTCTTAAGTTTGTTATGCTCAGCTGTCTCCTGTATTTATGTTCCTCTTCCATATAAGAAAAGTGGAAATTTGAATTGGATTTTCCTGGGACCTGTGGCTCTGATCAAAACATCTTCCTTGGGATACAATATGGACCTTTATTTGTTTTCAAATTATTGTTTTTTGTTTCATCAAGTGCTTAAGTTTAATGGGACCTTATTGAGTATTCTGGAAAGTACAGAATTCTGAAAGAATGTAGCATGTATTCAGTGATCTTTCTGGGTTTTTTCTAAACCTATTAAGTGTAAACAGCCATAAACTGTTTTAACAATGTATTTGTTATTTAGATGCTGAGTCTGAAAGACCTATGTTCATCCCAAAAGTTGGGATATTTGGAGTTTTTAGAAGGACAAAATTGGAGCTATACATGTGTTGAGTTCTGTTCTCTCTTCATTTTTAGATTAGTTTTCTCTGCAAAACTGAAATAGAGGCACACAAAGGGCAGAAAGTGGAATATACAGGCAGTATTTCCTTCCATCTTCCCCTTGTCTATTGCTTTTGTGGAGAAATTTATCAGTTTTGAAGTTTTTGTATGTTCTCAAATTTTGCAGAGATTGATTAGATATGCCAACACCTGGAGACTACTGAGCATTCTTCCACTGAAATTTGTGGTGGCATTGCTATTTTCTTGTAAAAGATTCTGATTAATTTTATTTAGCTTTTTCTTAGTGAAAAGTTTTCAGATTTGGTTAGTTCCCTCTTCTCATCCCTTCATTTGCCTGGTTTGTTTGCTGAGTACCAGTGTATTAGGCAAGTGTGTTTTCAAAGCAGCTTTTCACAATTGACTTACGCTTTTGTTTTTCATTTGAATACCCCTTAGTACTGCTGAAACTTCAGGGTTATGTCAAGGCTTGTTCAGCAGCCCAGCAGTGTTGGTGAACAAACCTTGGGGCAGCCCTGCCAAACAAGATTTGTGCTGCTGTAGTGTCTGTATGTTTACAGAGTATTATTATTTTGACAATGTCTTAGAGGATATGTTTTTGCTGTAAAGATGATGACCAGGTAGCCCCAGTTTACCTCCAGATGGTCATATAGATACAGCCCTTCATATTAACTTCTTTATTGACAACATTTTCCTATGTGCCTTCAGGTAAAGGATAAATGTTGGTGTGACAGAAGCAAAGTCTAACTTGTCAAAGGAAGTATTTGTAGAGCAACATGCAACTCAGAGTAAGGTCATCGGAATGTTTTTTAAAATATTTGGAATATATTCATCACTTTATCAAATGTGTCTCAGAAAGAATTTGCCTTTTGAATGTTGGTAGTATATTCATTTTCTTTGAACATTAAAATATTTGGATAGTTTTCTCTCCAGGCATCTTTGAAAAAGATATAGTGTAGCTGGATAGGAAAAAAATCTTGAGCATGTGGAATTTTCACCTGTTTGTTTGAGTTTGGGTTTTTGTTTGTTTGTGTGTGGTTTGTTTTGTTTTGCTTTTTTTTTTAAACTGTATTTTATTGATTCATAACAATACTATAGCTTCTTTTCTCCATTCAAGTGTGTCACTGGTAGCTTATAAAATGAAGCATTGTTTGCACGCTAAAAAAATGCAAATTTATGCAGAGTCACACTGCTTTAAAACCCAAGACTAACAGTAGCTTTTCCTGAGTAGAGAGAATTCCCCATTCCTTCCGGACTGCTCAGGATTGCTATTTTTCCATGTACATGGCAAAAATATCAGACCAGCTAAATGAATGGTGAAATCTTAACAGCAACAACAACAACAACAACAACAACAACAACAACAACAAAAAATTGGCATTACAGTAAAGATGTCCTTCCTGCATGTGATCTATTAACTATTTCACAGGTCATTATTCCTCTTTTGGCTCTCATCCCATTTTGTGAACATTGCTTTTTATAAACCAAGTAAATAAAAGAAGAGGTAAATGTTACACCTTCAGGAAAGATGGACTTTCGTGTGGTTGATGAATATTTATTCTCCCAATCAGAACAGGTGTGTGCTCTGTGTATATGCTGTTTTCCTGGAAAATAGGTAAGATTTTAGCACAACTTCAGTGGTAGAGCTGTTCATCTACTTGGGCTCCAAACACTAGCCTCTTTCTCAGAGGCAAAGTGACCAGCAGTGCATGTCCAGAGACAGTCCTGCTTTTGGACAGAGAGTGCCTGCTGTCTGAACACAGGAGTGGATCTGTTGTCATTTTGCATACTTCTATACCTAAAGTAGTAGCTGACCTACTTTTGGCTTTGATTTAAATCTTTTCCTTTTCCCAACAACTCTTTGTCTTTTATCAGCAGTTGTTCATCTAGCAAATCACTGTAATCCCAACTCTTTATCTTTCTTTGGATTGCATTGTATTGTATTGTACTGAATCTGGTAATTTGCACTGAAATCTGAGCTTTATTTCAGATATATTTACTTTCCTTGCTCCTGCAAACAAACAGAACTAAAATTAATAGAATGCATCAGAAAACAGTAAAGCTTTCAGAAACAATAAGTCTGTTTAAAATGTATAGTGTTGATGCCTCATGCACATCCTTATTTTTGTCTAGAATATGCTAAGATTATAAAACAATTCTAGAGAAAATGTAAAGGTCTTCAGGAAAATGCACATTCTGGTTTCAAGATGTTAGTTCAATCCTTTATTTGTTTTTTTCTCAATTAATTTTTTTGACAGACAAGCCCACCTCTGAACATACAGTGCCTCAGTGATGAGATACAGACTTGGGAAATGAAATATTTGGATGAGAAGATGTGTCTGATTTGTGTCTGTGTATGTGTGTATGCATATGTCCCAAGAAGGTGGAGGAGGGTGTTGAGGTTCCTATGACTCAGAAAAAGTGCTGTAATCATTGCATTTCACAGTATCACAGTATCACAGTATCACAGTATAAGCAAGGTTGGAAGAGACCTCAAAGATCATCAAGTCCAACCCATTACCACAGACCTCAAGACTAGACCATGGCACCAAGTGCCACGTCCAAACGTGCCTTGAACGTTTTTTTGGAGAAAAGGCATTTCTGTTTCTAGATGTCTCATAAACCTTCCAAAATATTTTCAGTCTGAAAGTACTGGATAAGTTTTCTGATTTTCTTTTCCCGCTATGCTGCCCACCACTCAAACTTATTCTAAAAGTGCACCATGAAGACTGGGAAAATAGTTCTTCCAACCTCCTAAATTTAATGCATGCCTTTCACAGACGTGCATATGTACATGCAAAATTATGAGAACGATAAATTCTGGTAGCCTCTAAATTTCAAAGGTATTAATTGCTTTCTAATATTTCTGGGTTTGAATAGGGAAAGCTTTTTCATTGCTATATTTGTTACTAAATTTTATGAGCAAGATGTACAAACAACTTGGTAGAAATGCTGTTCTGGCATAGAAAGAAAACACAGTCCCTCTTTGTATATCTGCTTGATTCAAATACCAGATCTGGGGATCTCAAACTTGAGTTTTATGCAAATTAAAAAAAAAAAAAATATTTGCAATATTCATTATCTTGTCACCACTGAGCAAGCTGCTCTTAGCAATATCACTGTTTTGGTACACTCAGTCTGTGCTTTTCTGGAGACTTTTAATACCCACCTGGATGCATTCCTGTGGAGCCTGCCCTAAGTGATCCTGCTCTGGCAGGAGGTTTGGTCTCAATAATCTCTGGAGGTCCCTTCCAAACTCTAACATACTGTTGATTCTATGATTCTGTGCTTATTTATTGTTGAAAAAATTGTTGTACGATGATGGTAATAAGAAGAGAAATAGATATAGAACTGACAAATTAGACTGGGTTGTGTTTCTACTCTTAGTTAAAGAACGGAGAGTTAACACTCCTAGTTTGCCAGAATACATGTGCAGTGCAAGGAGTGATGTGCTTTCTTGTGTGCATGGCTCCTTTAGACTAAGCATGCTCCTATGCCTTCCTATCAGATGCATTGCAGTGATCTTGTCTAGCACTACAGAATAAACTATGTGAGGTTTAAATATCACATCTGTAGAAGTGGAAAAGACTCCTGAAATATTGCAAATTGCAGACACAGCGAAAAGACTTTGATTTATAGGCTTGTTCTTTCAGCAGAAACATGAATGCTTCATTTGACTGAGTTCTATTTCAGATTCTGCGAATTGTAGGGGAGATGGGTGGCTTAAGAGATGAGGCATTGAAGTTTTTAATCTCTAGGTCTCCGTTTCAGAGTCAGCATGAATCAGTAATTGTGAAACCTTCCTACCAGTTTGCTGTTTGGCCAGCAGTTTTGTGTTTTTTATCCATGTTACTGGCTTATATGTAATAATTACTGTGCAGATTAGCAATTTGAGCAATGGCAAAAGCCAGTGTAAATACACAATCTACTTTTTCAAACATGAAGATACCTTTCTAAATTAATAGCAGCGGAAAATTTGCACTGCAGAAAGCTTGTGCTTTGGCTGTCTTCTGAGGACACAGGCTGGAGCCCTCTATCATTTTTTTTGCCATAAATAGTGACATTTTGACTGTGAAATTAGATGTATTTATATTAAAGTCTGTTGGTTTCTAACTTACTACATTTGTCTTGACCCACTGTATTGCTCAAAGGGTTACATATCTGTATTCTCATGCTCATAGCTGAAGAGTGTGTGAAATGACTTACAGCAAAGCCTACATGAAAAACCTCTTTCATGATGAGAATGGGCCAACTCTGAATGCTCTGGCTTCCTCTAAAGTGACCATGTTTGGTTTTCTGTGTAGAAAAGATTAAAAGAAAGATGTTTCAGAGAGTGAGATGCTTTCTTGATAAAGATGTCACTTCAGAAGTTTCAGTCATGGTAATGTGAGGTGTGGAGACTCAGCAAGTCCAGGCTGTACCAGATGGAATGCTTTGCTAATTGGTTAATTTTGCTTTAGTGCCTGGCCACCACTTGGCACTGTGGCACAGAGAATTTTACATAGATCCAGCAGGGAAGCTTCTGCTTTTTGTTATTCTGAAATAAGGAAAGGGCTTTGATGAAATGAACCTTTTCAGTGAGATTTTCTTAAATTTAGCATGTTCTAAGATCTGCCTCTTTAACCCTGCATACGTACCACCTCTTTGAAGTTGGAATTAAAACTGAGTCTTTGCTTTTTTCAGGAGGATCTAGTAATCTTAAACCACGGCTAGTGATTCTGAAAGTGTAAAACTGCATTTCAGTAAATGTACTAATAATAGATTTTATTTATGGCCTGTCATAACTACAAAGTAATGGATCTGTGGACAGGATGAGTGCACTCAGTTCTACTAATTCAATAAAGCAAGTACATTTCTGGATACTGGGACAAATTTATTCTTGGAATTACTCCATACACTTAAATGCACTGTACTGGTTTAACACAGTCTGCTCTCACGAGCAAGCTCCCCACACAAAGACTGGGAGGAAAAGTAACACAAAACCCCCTGTGTTGAGATAAGGAGCATAATGGAAACATACAATTACCTTAGCCTGTTTGCAGAAAAGCATAGCAAAAGCAGAAGCAGCAGTGGAAGCCAGCAACAAAACACCTCAAGCCTGCAGCCAGGTCAGTGGAAATGACCAACACTTCAAAAATAGAAACCAGAAGCAGCAACTGTGTTGTGGGTTGGATTTGGACCCCACCGAATTGGAATTTACCAAATGAACTCAGAACTTGGAAGCAAAAATGAGGTCATATTTACAAAGGTAGACTAAATATAAAAAGTGTAAAAGGCAATAAACATATACAGGGTATATTTACATATATTTACAATTTGGCAACAATATAAGGACCCCCTTGTACAATAATTCAGCTTTCCCCCTTCCCCCAGGCAACCTAGAGGGACTGCTAGCAGCCTCTCCCCTGCCTTTTCCCTTCGTGGTACCTCACAGACAATATGTGAGCCAACAGAAGGTCAGAAAGGAGAGAAGGGAGCCATGCAAGCAAGCAGAGCCACAGAGAGAAAAGAAGCAAAGGGACAAAATCAAGTCTGTGCTACCAAGTATTAAGCTATCCAGCAAATGAATGAAATTATATAAACTTACCAGTTATTATTCTGTGTCTTATCCCTAACTTTATCTATCTTTTACTCAAGTCTCTGGAAAGCTTCTATTCTTGTTTGCAATTAGGAACTAGGCTAAAATGTTAGTTCTAAACCACAACAAAATGGAATGGGAAGCCTCTCATGTATACAGTCTGAGTTTCAAGCCCCATGGTACTTTGATTCAGCCAGCACTTTAATTTTTAAACTGGTATGAGATCACCATTATATTGAGTACTCATCAGCAGATTCCAAACTATGCAAATGCTACAATGGGGGCTAGATGGTGAGAAAGAAGGGAGCGTCCACTTTCTGCAGATGCAAACTTGCAGGGCACCATTTATAAGAAAGTTACTTAACTAGTTCCTTCCTTAACTTGGCCATTCCTTCTGAGATTTGGGAATGCATATTTTCATTATTTAAAATGAAGACACAGGCTTCCCAAAGGCTTTATTACAAATGTCTTGGGGATGAGAATGAAAAATTGTATAAGGAAAATTTCCTGTGTGAGTAGTGTGCTTCTCAACTACTCAGTGTACTCATGACAGGCTCATAACGCTGTCTGTTATATTATACTTGCTATATTGCTAGAAAATAAAAATCATTAAAAACTTGAAAATGGACGTGTATAGGAACAGAGGCCAGGTTATCTTTGTCCATAACGTGGAGCTTGCATTTTGGTTTGGATGAATCCTTCTTCTTCAGTACCATTTCTCACACTTCATTCAACAGTTATAGAATTTGTGTTGGTAGGGACATTTAAAAGTTGTCTACTCCAATCTTCCTGCAATAAGCAGGGACATCTTCAACTAGATCAGGTTGCTGAGGGCCCCATCCAGCCTGACCTGGAATGTTTCCAGGGATGGGGCATCAAACACCTCTCTAAGCAACCTGTTCCTGTGTTTCACTGCACTCATCATAATAAATGTCTTTCTTGTATCTAGTCTCAATCTCATCTCATACAAGAGATTTAAAACTATCTATAGTTTTTAAGACAAGTTTTTAAAAACATGTATATAAATATATGTATTTTTATATATATACTATACATATACATCTATAGTTTAAACTATTTTCAAGCCAGCACCCCTTGTAATGTTGCAACAGGCTGTGCTAAAATTCTGTCTTTATTTTTCTTATAAGCCCCTTTTAAGTACTAAAGATCTGCAATAAGGTCTCCTCTAGGCTGAGCAACCCCAACTCTTTCAGCGTTTTTCATAGGGGAGTTGTTCCAGCCCTCTAATAATTGTTGAGGCCCACTCCAATGATCCATGTCTTTCCTGTGCTGACAATTCAAGAGCTAGACACCTCACTGCAGATGACATGTCACCAGGGTAGAGCAGAGAGGCAGAATCACGTCCCCTGACCTGCTGGCCATGCTTCTTTTTATGCAGCCAGGGATACGGTTGGCATTCTGTGCTGTGAGCCTAATTTCCAACTTGTCAACCACCAATATCCTATAATAATTTTTTCACCTGTATTTTAGTGATGACCAAAGATATATTGCAGATCTCTCTCTTTGGTGAGATTTCTGAGAAGACATAAAGGAGGTTTAAAAAAAAAGAAGTCTCAGAGAATCTTTAGCATGCCCAAGAATGTGGTATGTATAGAATAGTTTTAAAAGGGATAGCATCAAACATCAAATATTTGTACACATTTTGTAGACAAGCATTCATTGCAGTTCACATTAGGTGTTTTTTTTTTCCCTCTCGGGCATGTCGGTTGCCATACTAGTAGATGATTCCACCTACAGTGTATTTACATTTTCTAAAGGCATTTCTAGTCTCAGTTTCTTGCAAATATTTTTCTGTTTTTGTGGTAGTGGGAGTAAGCAAAGAACCTCTACTCTGTGGTGAAGTCAGTTTAAAGATTTAAATAGCAAATTCAAATCAGAAATGAGACACTTTAAGGCAACCTTTCAACAGGAATTACTTTCTGCAGGAAGATACATCTGTGTTTGTGTAGGCATGTATATGCACACATTTATAGCTCATTTAAATTAGGAAGCATTAAAAATTCCACCCATAAATCAGCTATTAAGAGCGAGCTTTAGCTTATGTGCCCAGAAATTTCAAAGTGCTCCATATCATCGTATTAGCCTGATCAAACACTATCTCTGCATATCATCACCCCATCACTGACTGACAGCCTTATTCATTCTCTGGCATCTGGGAATCCTCTTTGGGAATCTTCTTGCCAAAGTGGGCAGTCATGGCAGTAACTGTGAAGACCATAGAGCTAACTGGAAATAGGTCATAGAATCACAGAATCACAGAATGGTAAGGTTGGAAGGGACCTAAAGGATCATCTAGTTCCACCCCCCTGCCATAGGCAGGGACACCTCCCATTAGAACAGGTCATTCAAGGCCTCGTCCAACCTGGCCTTGAACACCTCCAGGAAGGGAGCAGCTACAACCTCCCTGGGCAACCTGTTCCACTGCCTCACCACCCTCACTGTAAAGAACTTCCTCCTAACATCTCCCCTCTGCCAGTTTAAACCTATTGTCCCTTGTCCTGTCATTACAAGACCTTGTAAATAGGTCATCAAGTATTTACTCGGATAAGGTACCTGATGCTTTTGCTTAACACAAGCCAAGTTCTAATCAGCTCTCTGAAGGTAAACAACATTAATTTTCCATCCCAGTCTGACAATTTATGTTATTTTTATGGACAGTTGTACTTACGTTATCTAGAAACTTGTTATTTTTAATTAGTGATGTTTTGTCAGGAGGCGAAATAGAATGGCATCTTGTTTTCTCTCTGTGATGCTAGTGCATTGTGGTTCCATCTAAGTGAATTTAGAGAAGTCTTCTCAGTCTAGAGAAGAGACAGCTGCAGCAGAATCTGACAGAAATCTACAAAATGACTGACATGGAGAGGGATTGGAGGATCAGCTGCTCTAATGAATGTTCTGGGGCTCACCAGGTGAAACTAGTAGGTGGCAAGTTTGAAATACATGGAAGACCATGGCTACTCTTGCTACAGATTGAGGTGGAGGGAAAAATTTTAATTGGAACAGGGAAGGCTGTAAAAAATGATGAAAGAGAAATGCACTGAGAGTAATTAAATGCATCAGAAGTATATTCAGGTCACTAGTCTGAAAGCCGTTGGCTTCCTGAGCTGTGAGGTTGAAGAAAGGAAAAAGTTAACTCTATTCTTATTCTCTTCTATAGGAATCCTTTCATATGACCCCTATTTTTGAGAAAGTGCAGATAGTGTAGAGAGTGAGGGTATGGATATCCTTTCTACCTGGAAGAATGATCAGCCTTTTCATGGCCAAGCTGGTGATGAAAAGAACAGATTTATTGACCATTTGATTCAGAGGATATGTATAAATTTTAGCCAATCAAAATTTTTTAATATTTATGAGATAATAGTGAAATCAGAAGAAAGAAGTTGGTTATCTAACTTATAAGAAAACACAAGAAAACACACTTTTGCCAATCAGTAATTAAATGCTTTTATGCCTATAACCTCTTTATCTATTTCTGTTGAAAAAAGCAATGCCGGACTGAGTTAGCTGAAAAATGCTACAAAGTGAATGATGCTCTAAACTGTTGAGGCCAAACTATGGTCAGACTGGAGGAGGATTTTGGTTTAGTAGTGTTGATGAGATGGTGGACATTTGAGTGTTTCAGAAGAGAGCTTTAGAATAAATTGAGTGCTCAGAAATGAATTAGGATGAGTATTTGGTTAATCCTTTGGAACTATAATCAGATATCTCAATAGCTGAAATGCATAACAGTGCTCAGGAAAAATGTAGTAGAGACCATAGTTCTGCCTAGTTTCAGGTTATATCCTGATTTTAAGTATTGTTTCAATGTGAAGGAAAGAAAAAGTGCAAACAAATGATTTATATTCATATTTCTTCCAATCCCAGTAAGTAGAGCTGAGATTCCAGTTCAGCACTTGGAAAGCCTCTCTGAATGATGTCTGGACTGTAGTGGGTTTATACCACTTACAGTTTGGGATTCACCCCTGCCAAAGGTAAATTACCACACTGCTCAGAATTTTGAAAGTAAAATGAAATTATTGTTTAAAAAGTTGGCTACACATAAAAGGCAATAAACATGTACAAATACATCTATACATACATGACTAGATGATAGCCCAGGTAATCCCCCTGGACAAAAAGTCCAGGGGCCCCCCTGTACAAACCCCAGCTCCCAGTCAGCGTTGTTATCAGCCTAAGCAATTCTTGACGCAGAGAAGCAGTCAAGGACAAGAGGGGCAGACAAAGGGAAGAAACACATAAGCAAGGGAGAGCAAGCAAGAGAGAGAAAGAACACTCTAAACCTCAGATTATATAGAAAAATGACAACCTAATGAAATGAGACAAATTTATTTCTTATGTTCTGTTCAGGCCCCTTTTGAGATGTACTTCCAAATCCTCTCAAAATTTTTTTTTACAATTTAGAATTAAGACACATAAAACTGTAACACCTGACAGAGCCTGCTGTATGTAAAGCTTATTCTACTTATGTTGCTGCCTAATTCTTAGAAATGTATTATTCAGAAAACCACAGAATAGTAGGGGTTGGAAGGGACACCTGGAGATCATCTAGTCCAAACCTCATTCATTTTTCAGTTTGTCCTTCCCTTTGTAACTTTAGTAATCTTAAGAGACACCTGGAGGTCTTTTCTGTGATCACTAAAGAATGAGGAATGACTCTACTGCAAGAAGTTAAATTTCTGGTGCAGAAAGTAATCAAACACCACAAGGTGCTGCCCAGAGCCTGACACAGTAGTACAAAACAAACATGCCCTGAATAGGACCCTGTCAAAGTGCTTGTGAAAGAATTCAAATACCAGAGGGAAGGAAGCTTTGGAGTAGCTGTTTATCACACATGCTTCTCCTTGCTCCTATTTAGAGATGCTTGCAGCTAAGTTCTGTTCAAGCCTTACAAGATGCATAAAGAGAAGCAGATTGCTTACAGGCTGGTAACATAATGCTTTTTTTAGCACTGAGAGCATGGTATTAGCTCCCTTTTAATGCTGTGCATGTCAGTACCTTGGCCCAGCTAATACTGCCAACATGTTTTTCCCTGGAAAGCTTTAAGCAATATGAAAAAGCACTTTGGGAAAGCTTGTAAAATTCAGTCAATTTCTCACAATTTTTTGTAGTTTTATCACCTTAGTCAGTGGAGACAGAGCGACACATATCAAAACAAAAAGTAACAAGTTGGTACAACCTGGCTTTTACATGTTCTAAATAGTCCCAAACATGCAAACACCTTGTTAAAGGTCTGCCTAGAATCGACTGTGGTAGGAAATTCAGCAAAGACTACATGGCAGATAGGCCACATATCTTGACAGTGCAAAGTGGGTATCTCCAGGAGGTTGTTTTTGTTTTAACTTCATTTGGATAGCTGAGTCTTTCTAACTTCTTTTAAAGGGAAACAAAACAAATTAAGTAAAACAAAACTGGGATGGATTCCTTTAAATGCATGCACAAACAAGGTGACATAATGTAGCACTAAGCAAATTACTTGTGACAGCTTTTAGAAGTAAAATAGATAACATGAAAATTTGGTAAATTGGTGTCTTTTGTTCTAATGTTGTTTCGTAGACAGGTTCCTGTAGCTAAGAAGAATGTGGAATATGGAATTGCTCATTATAAGGGTTTCTAGCATTTTTAATTTTTTTTTTTTTTAAGATGAATGTGGTTTCTATGTACTTATATGAAAGTACTAGCACTTTGATAGCCTCCCATAAAGGTACAGACATGAACCAAGTGCCATATTAATTCTAATCTAGAAGAAGCAGTATTGAGGTGACATTTTCTGGCTGTTTTTTCCCTGTTCTGAATCCCCATTTTCAAATAGAATTTTGTTTTATTTGAGTCTTAAATGGGCTGACCCTCTTCATGCTTTGTAGGACCATCATCTCTTACTGAAATTCAAGAAGATAAAAGGTGATGTGGGTTTGGGAGTTACCCGCCCCCCCACACTTTGTAAAATGACCCAGGCTAAAACTCAGTCGGCTGGAAGTTTAGATGAAGCTATATTTACAGCTCAGCACAATATACAAGCAGATATATACACTATATACAGCAATATTTACAGAAATATACAAGGTAAAGGTAATACAGAAACACAACAGCCCTCCCAGAAATCAGAGACCCCAGGAAGGGCTCCCAACCACCCTTCCACCTTCTCCCCACCCCTATACCTTACCCCAAGGTTTTGAGGATCGGCCAGAGGAGGAGTTAGAAGAAAAGTGATTAGTGAAATTAATTTGTCAGAGAGAAGAAGCCAGAAGTTGCAGGACAGTCCCAGACACTGTACCCCAGAGAGTGCCCCAAGCCCGACTGAGACCGCGACAAGCCCAAGTGGCTTATCTTTTGTTTTGAGTACTTATTCCTAAACATCACAGCAAGCCTATGAGTGAAGTAGACATCACCATTGTTTCCTTTTCACAGCCTGTAACATAATTTTCTCTATTAAAATATTCCAATTAGCCTTAAACCAGCATAAAAGGGAAGGTGTGATTTTGTGACTCAATTTGGATGAAATAGCAAGATGGATCAGTGCCCATGGGGAACTTTGCTTGTGTGGCAGTGATCCAAGGACAGGCCTCAAAAGTTGGTATCTTATATTTTAAACATCATGGCTTTTATCCCTTTGTCTTAGCTATTCAGAAAACACATCAAACAAATTTCTATTGTTTCCCCCCAGAAATATTAATTTTAATGTAATATATGGCATCAGGTGTTCACTGTTTGTTTTACTCAAATTTTTGCTGCTGTTGTGGAGCAGTTAGTCCCCTACAGCTATCTTCCTTCATTCTGACATCCTCTTGCTGTACTTGTCCCAGCAGATGAGTTTTCACTTCTGTCTTTCTTTCTTTCTTTACATACAGAAAACTGTTCCAAGAAACTCTACAAAAGAGGAATGTGCAGACCTTCCTTGGCCTTGACACAGTGCCATGCTAGTTCTCGTGTTCAGGCAGTGCTTAGGTTTCTTTTGCTCTGCAGCTGGTATTCATTCCAGTTGCTCTTAGAGAGTGGTCTTCTCCACTGTCTTTTTTTTTTTTTTTTTTTCTTTCCAGTTAGAAAGCAACAGCTCTATATTTTCACCATTCTTTAATTCTTTGCAGTTTCACTCAGAGGCTGAAATTCTATTTCAAGGCATGCAATGTCTGCATACACAGTAAAGCAATGTACAGGGCTTCATGGCTACAGAGCAGACTGTTCCCCAGTCAGCTGTTCTCTGAGGACATGCCACAGGAGCTGTATGAAATATGGTTGTCAATCAGTAATTGATTTACTAATCACTGTTTTTACAAGTGATAGTACATTACAGTTTTGTTAATAACATTAACTAGAAGTCAAAGTGACATCCATCACAGAAACAAGAAATCCCAAAGGTGGGGAAGGATGAAGCAACTAAAGAAATTTAAAATGCACTGCAGGAGTGCAGGTCTGCTTCACTTCAAATATTGTTCATACTTTATTCTGAATTTATTGTCTGTGTAGTAATTGTTGTGGAGAGAAGAAAACAGAATGAAGTGATAAAGGTTACCACCGTATTTTTTTTTTAATCTGAATATTGATGGGATTTACAGCATAAAAATTAACAGTTGATAGGCACTATCTCTGTAATGTTATTGGTGAAATCTTGATGTAGAATAAGAATGACTTGAATCTGAAATTGGAAATGAATATGTCAATGTCAGGAAAAAAAATTGTAACTTGGTGTGATTTACTAATGTAGATATTTGTTAGCATTATATTCTACATGCAGAATAAAAATGTAAGAATAGCAAACCTGAACACTTGCCACCTTTCAGCACATTTAAACTATAATGATTACTGTAGTTATTTAGCATAATGACTAAAATAGTTGCACAAAGTACTTTATTTATAGCAACATTTGTAATTAGATACTTGAACATTTGTTATCTCAGACAGGAATGTCCTGTAGAGCTAACCCATGTAGAATGAATTCTCCAATTAGTGAATTTACATATTGTGCTCATTTCTATTAAAAGAAAAAAGAATTTTCTTTTTTCTTGGCAATTTGCATGAGCATTAATTTTGCTCTTAAGGAAACAGTTTATCCTAACTCTCCTTTGCCATGTTTAATTCCTAAACTCAGTGACTGTATCCTCAGTGAAAAAATACCAGTTATTTTCCATCTGGGACTCTCCAAATATTGTTATTTTGTGGGGATTATTTGATATACTCATGGTCATGAAGATATTTGTTGTAGCTCTTCTACCGTTTGTCCTTCCTCCTTGCCAAAGAAGAAAATCTCTGCAATATCTAGCATAAAAAACATAAGTATAAAATATTCCTCAAAAGGAATCAAGTTAATTCTTTGCAAATTAAATATTAAGTCTCTTAGTAAGTTTTACCTTTCTTTTAGCAATGTTACATTAATGTCAATTAGCAAAATACAGATTATTTTACCTGATGCACAAGGAAGGCTTTGGGGAGACCTTATAGTAGCCTTCTAGTATCTGAAGGAGGCCTACAGGAAGGCTGGGGAGGAACTATTTACAAGGTCTTGTAATGACAGGATGAAGGGCAATGGGTTTAAACTGGAAGAGGGAAGATTTAGACTAGACGTTAGGAAGAAGTTCTTTCCAGTGAGGGTGGTGAGACACTGGAACAGATTGCCCAGGGAGGTTGTGGATGCTCCCTTCCTGGAGGTGTTCAAGGCCAGGTTGGATGAGGCCTTGAGTGATCTGTTCTAGTGGGAGGTGTCCCTGCCTATGGCAGGGGGTTGGAACTAGATGATCTTTGAGGTCCCTTCCAACCTTACCATTCTATGGTTCTATGAATAGTATGATGAAGACTGTTCAAGTGCAACAGTCTAGAGGCTGATAAGGGTGTTCAACTGAAAATAAAACTGTGTGAAATCTTGATTCAAGGTTGAACAAAACTCTTACCACCATTTTGAGTACCAAACACAGGAAGCAAATTCAGTATTTAGGTAACAGAACAATTCTCATGTCATCTGCTGAAGTGGCTTCTAACTTTACTGAAGGGCTACACTTTTCTTATGCAGATTCCTCTTAGTCTAAATTTCTGCCACTGTTCATGCACAGGATATTATCTTGAAATATGAGTAGCCTGTGGTCAGATGCTAGTTCCCCTGCTGATCTAAGGTTTCATGCTTCTCAAGGGCTGTTGTGATCATTGATACGTTCAGTTTTAAAAGATCAGTTCTAGCCTCCTTTTTGTAACATGTGACCATCTGAGATACTCTATAGATTTGGTTTATACTTGTAATCTCTACAACACCCATAGACTTTGTGATTTGCATTTGTAGGTGCTCAAGCTCCTCTTACTTGCACAGGCTGAGGAGTCGGGGTGTTGACTGAAGAGCTCTGGGTGTCTGTGATCTGTGGGGAAATATCTTCATTTTAATAGCAAGGCTTGATACAATAAAATACCTAATTTGAAAACTGTACATTGTCTTGCTGTGCAATGTCTTGTTGATCTAAATACAGTTTACTACTTTGTTCAGGTGAGAGTGACTGCCAAGGAAGAACACTGCTGTTTCAAGTTTTCCTTTCAAGCTACAAAACACATGAAGAGAAATAGAGGAGTTGAGAACCTTAATGTAAAGCAGTATTGCCTAAGCTCACATTTCCAAATCATTTGATCAAAAGTGAAGGGATGGAGAATTTGCTGTGTGGGAGATAAGAAGTAACTGTGATTCTGTGACCTGGTCTTTTGGGCTGGTTATTGGTAGTGTTCTGCTTTTTAATAGGTTTAGTAGAATAGTAGATTTTAGTAATAATGATAACAATACATCAGTGTCCTTTATAGTAGTTTGTATGCCTTTATTTAAGGGTGGTAATGTCCTGTGCCAAATTAACAAGACCCCATCTTGAATACTGTATCCAGTTCTGGTGTCCCCATTAGAAGAAGGACACAGAGCTGTTGGAGTGAGTTCAGAGAAGGGTCACAAAGATGATCCTCAGACTGGAATACCTCTGCTATGAAGATAGGGTGAGGGAGTTGGGATTGTTCACCCTAGAGAACATGATTCCAAAAATATTTTGAATTTAAGGCATAGGTTTCTTACCTTGTTAATATGTGAAGGACTAAAGGTCTATGAATGCTTCTTTATGACAATCTTGCATCTTCCACATTTGGACCTTTCAATGACACAAAAAAAGCAGTGTCATGGTAAACGGAATAAGAAAAATGTTTTTGCCTAGCCTATATGTGTTCTTATTTGGTAAGTCCAGGATGCGATTGTTAGATCAGAAGACTTTGAAGCCCTCTATTTTTTTTTTAAATTTTTTTTAATTTTTTTTTTTTTAGCTCTATCTTGACAGCCTATTTTAAAGGCTGCGTTTTGGAGATGCAACACAATAACCATAATGTAATGTTTCAGTAGGCATTTAAAAAGTGTGAACTCTGAAATATTCTTTCAACTTGCAGAATGAACAAAAACACCAGTAATATTTCAAATCCATTCCCTTTTATTTTCCATGCTTTTCCTCTGAGCTTTCTAATGTGCCCGAGTGTTGATCTAGAACATTATGGTTTCCAAGAAAAGACATTGTATTAAAAATTATTTCACGTTTCTAAGCAGTGTTGTTTTCTTTTGAAGTTCAGTTTATCTCACAGCATGATTGCTTTTGAAACATTGTAGCACAACACAAATGTGGTGCAAGGTAGGATGACTAATTTGACTCAATCTGATGTGTAATTAATGTAATACTTCACAATAGAAATGCTTTTTATAAGAAATAAAAATGCAAGTGCAGATTGGAAGATAATTAACAAGTAAAATAACCTGAGGTGGATGCTATTTAACTGTTTTTCTGGAGCAAACTATGGCCATTCAAGACTTGGTAATGTGTATTTCACATACTTGCTAACTATGCAGGTGGTGCTATGCATAAGGTTAATGGAGGAATTGATGGAAAAACAGGGGAAAAATAAATTTATTTAATTTGGAGAAGACAGCTGAGTATTTTTTGAAGATAGCAAAATAAAAAAAGATTTACTAGAATTTATTGTTAATAGCTAAGTATCTCTAACCTGCTGAGATTTATTTGGATTGCCAAGTAAGTAGCATTTATGCTTTTTCCCAGTTCTTAGGATTTGGCACATAATTTTGAAACCTATCTTGTTAAAAGTGAAGAAACCCAAACAATGAAACTTGAAATCAAAGTTTCAGACAAGAGAAAAAAGGAATCTGTGTTCAGAATATAGTGTCTTGTTACCTATATCACAGAACCTCAGAGGTTGGAAGGGACCTCCAGAGATCCTTGAGTCCAACCTCCCTGCCAAAGCAGGATCACCTAGGGTAGCTTGCACAGGAACGCATCCAGGTGGGTTTTGAAAGTTTCCAGAGAAGGAGACTCCACAGCCTCTCTGGGCAGCCTGTTCCAGTGCTCTGTCACCCTCACTGTAAAGAAGTTTCTCCTCATGTTGAGGTGAACTCTTCTGTGTTCCAGTTTGTAGCCATTGCTCCTTGGTTTATTGCTGCTGACCATCCAAAAGTGATTGGCCCCATCCACTTCACACTCACCCCTCAGATAGTAGTATACATTGATGAGATCTCCTCACAGTCTTCTCTTCTCCAGACTAAACAGCCCCAGGTTTCTCAGTCTCTTTTTGTAGGGGAGATGCTCAAGTTCCCGAATCTTCCTTGTGGGTCTCTGTTGGACTCTTTCTAGCAGGTCCCTGTCTCTCCTGAACTGGGGAGCCCAAAATTGGAGACAATATTCCAGGTGTAGTCTCACTAGAGCAGAGTAGAGGGGGAGAAGAACTTCCCTAGACCTGGTGGACACACTTTTCTTGATGCACCCCAGGATGCCATTGGTTTTCTTGGCCACAAGGGCACATTGCTGTCCTGTGCAGAACTTGCTTGTTAATTATGCTCAGTTTTCTGGTTTATGTGACTTCTCAACAATAGCAAATTCGACATTTCACTTAAAAAAGGCCCAAACCTAAAAAATCCTCTTAATTTCAACTTCCCCAAAGATGAAGGTCAAAACATTCCAGGATAAGAGCTATAAATGGTGAGGACATTTTGGGGAAAGGCATTATGTACAGTTTTTGGAAATGATAAAACCCCTGGTCAAACTTGATATTCTTTACTTCTACCTCCTATTTGTTATACGTGTTGTGAAACATGGATGGGATTTGGAAAGGCCTCTGAAAGGGAAGATGCCCACAGTCTTTCTCAAGCTCTGCAGGCTTTACCTAGAGAAAGCTGTCCAGGTCCTTGCAGCATTACTGATCTTATGAACTCTGTGTCTGTGAGACTTCTGTGAAAGTAAAGAATCAGGACTGGACACTGTACTAACACAGTACACTTCACTTCAGGATTGAGAGATGGTTTTATCCTAAATCTTGACATGCAAATGTTCTTCTCAGTCATTGTCTAGTATCAAAAGACATTTATTCTGCTGAGTTAGTGAACATGAGTATCCCATGGAGATTTGAAGAGCTGATATAGAACATGTCACATTGCAGATCAAATACTGTGTTTAGAAGCAAAATACCTTCCAAGTCAAGGTAACAGCTATACATCTAGCAGGCTAAAAATACACTTAAATAAGACTACTCTTCTATTAGTGTGAGGAGACTTCTTTTAGGTGCTCAAGAAAATTTACAAAAAAGGTTGTCTTCTCCATTTTAAACTCAAGCTGTTTCAAAAAAAGCATCCCAAGTGTGTGAGGACATTGAGTAATCTTTAGAACTGCAGAAACTTTAGGAAATATGAAAAATGGATTGCACCTATCATGCTAACTTAGTAAAACAGGGTCTGTGATGGGAAGCTGGCTATGGTTGTCTCAAAGAGTACACCCAGCTGATTACTATTTAGCAGTTACTCATACAGACATATCACAAAATACTGTCTCTGGAGCCAACACAGGGTTACGTCTCTGTAAATTCATCAAGAGACATGTAAGATGATTCAGAAGAAAATGCTGGTTTGTTTCTGCATTTATTTGTGTGTGTGTCCCTAAACATGTGCTGGGAAGCAGAGATTATTTTCTCTTTCCCAAGAACTTCTGTCTTGTTCTCTTTGACAGTCAAACACCTATGGACATTTGCAAACAAATTTCTCCTCTTCTACAGGCCTTAGGTCAGCAAAGCCCAGAGTCCAGCTGAAATTAGTAAGGCTTAGGTATACAACTAAGTGAACTGTTCCCCTGAGTGTTTTGTGTTTTAATCCTTTTCAGTGTCCATATGCCATATTCCTGGTTTATATGCTGCACTCCCCGATATATTCCATTTCTTCCTCCAAGTGTACCTGTGTCACTGCAAGGGTCCTGCTGCACTGCCCTTACTCATATTTCCCTACTGCATGGGAGAATGGGGCTCAAAATGTGGTGAGCTTTTGTTATAGGTTCCAAAGTGTGTTATTTCACTCTGCAGTTGGCTGAATACACAAGCGTTTGAGGAAGCCAGGAGTGCATGGCCATGTAATAGCACTTGGCCGGGCAGCAACTACATAAATAGTAACATAAAAGAAGGATTCATAGTCTAAGGCTCTTAGAGGCTGTGTGGTCCTGCATTTCACCAAGGCTTCTCCTTGCCTTTCAGCCCTAGGAGCTTTCCAGATGAAGAAATCCATATGATCGTAGTCTGCTTTTGTTCTGTGAATAAATTAACAATCACAATTACTTATGTACTTGTTCTGGCATCTTCTATGCATGAACACGCAGGGTGAGATTTTGTGTATGTGTATGTAGCCAGAAGAAAAATAGCTCTTAAGTGAGAGAGATGTTATTTTGGTGAAACATCTTGCTTTCTGTATTAGCATTCATATTGAATAGCAAACCTTAGCAAATCAGTTAACTACCTTTAACTCTATATTTTCATAGTTAGCAAAGGATGCAGGATCTGATTTTTGCTTTATACCATTCATCCTTCCTGTGTCTTGTGCAGAATTTAAATGCACCTCATCCTGTTCTCAATTATTTTCTAGAATGTCTTAATTTAATTCTGACCCATTCTCCCCTGTGGCCTCCAAAGAAAAAAAAATAGGTGGGGCAGACAAATTGGAAAGCAGGAAAATAGTTTGTGTCAGCTCTTCTGATTGTGTCAGGTGTGCCGCAGAAAAAAATAATCTACTTCATTATCTCCTTATTCAAGTGGAATACTAATCAATATCAAAGACTGAAAGAACAGCTTTTGACAAATAAAGGATGCTACTGACTGTTCACGTTTAAAGTGATCATTTCTTTTAGTGGAAACTCATGGTTAACTACTGTTTCCAGTGTCTTTTAAGTGGTTAAGACTTTAGAAGCACCATGTTCCTACTTATGCCCTTGAAAAGGAGACATTACTGTGCTCTCTTTTTGCCTTATATTTCCCCTCAAAAAAACCTGAACTGTTAGAATACATTTTTAGGGACAGAGCAAGGAAAGTGTTTATCATGTAGCTGTTCGTTTAGAGAATAATCATAAGAAGTTATCTTATTTTAACAGCTCTTGTTTTTTATGCTGTATTTTCCTTTCTGGACCAAGTTTTTAGTCATTAGTATATGGTATGTAGAGAATGCAGCAGTATTAAAACAAGTTACATAGGATGGATTAGACAACTCAAAAATAAATGACAGTGCATATGTTATCAGGAATATTTAGGGTTTTTTTTATCCTATGTAGGACATTTACTCTGGCCTAAAATCAGTAGAAATCTCCACCTCTAGAAAAAGTAACATATACCACTTTCCTCCTTTTTGATGCATTCTAAGTTAAATGTGAACTCAAATCCTCTCCCATTTATCTCTTCTGTTTTCTTTAGCAAGGATCCTTGGCTGGATCAGGGGCTTTAGACAAGTGGCAATGCACCTTCTTAGGCACATTCTAATTGTATATTTGGCCACGTGTTTTCAGTACCCAGGAGCACAGATATTTGACAACTCACTTTCCCCTTTAGGGCATGTTACTGAGAAGCAATGTTTTCAGAGATCTTAGTGCCCAGTGTCTGGTATTGTAACAACTGAAGTTAGATAATTAGCTTCTAGGCTTTTATTTTCTTAAAACCTGCCTTCTTTATCCAGTACTGGAGAAGAAGACTTGAATCCAGTTTTGAAAATGCTGATCACACTGTTTTCTGTAACCTGGTACCATGCAGCAGTTAAATGGAACACCTGTGGCACCTAGGACAGTATTTTTGTGTGATAGACAGTGACTGTCTCTAAATAATTTCTCTAGGCAATAAACAAAACAAAATCCATTCAAAAAGCCACTTAATATTAGACATCGCCTTGATTTTCATAATTAGAGCATGTGTCTTTGGGTGGAGGTTTACATTCCATCCCTGCTGGCACGACTAGGATAGCTGTCAAGAGGTGGTTGTAATGTGTTTGGTCTCCCTGGTCCTTTATGGATCAGTTGCTGGGTTGTAGAATATCTATGTGATCCAGGACAAAAAAAAAACAAAACAAAAAAACAAAACAAAAAAACTCTTGCTGAGCTTGTGTGGGTGTTTGTGTGTCTGTACCTACTTTCCACTTAAGAGTGGGCAGGCAGCTGTTGATGCCCCAGCTCAAGATCCTTTATTAGGGACTCTCTGGGAACATGCAGCCGTGGCTCCAGAGCCCATGTGTCCTCAGTAATGCCACAGGGACCAAGCTGGGGCTGCTGCTTCTTGTTTGTGGATGGGAGTTAAGACAGAGTCCCATGTCTCATTGGTGAAGATGTCAGATGGGTCAGGAAAACATGAAATACTGGTTTTAGTCTTTAATGTGCCTGATTACTTTTTTTTTTTTTTTTTTT